>CM042555.1:17285000-17520000 GCA_023630585.1 Cranoglanis bouderius | reverse complement strand
GGAACAGGGGAGAGAAACGGACGGATAAGAAAGAGTGAGAGCACAAGCAATAATTGGGAGTGGGAGAGAGAGAGAGAGAGAGAGAGAGATCGAGGGAGAACATAAAAGAGAAACGGACAGAGGGATGAACAGAGAGAGAGAGAGAGAGACACGGGGAGAGAGAGTGTAACAGAGTGGGGGACGGAGTGAATTGGTGTCAACCCTACAGTACCACACACACACACCAGAACCACACACACAGTTCATATCTATTAAATCTCTGCATCATCCTCGTCTCTGTCGTCCTTTATCTACTAGTCTCTCTCTCTCTCTCTCTCTCTCCATCTCTCTCTCCATCTCTCTCGCCCTGCAGGCAGCTTCTCGTTCTGCTCCATCGTCTCCTCTCCCCAAAAGACTCGACTTCTCAGAACACCCGGTGTGAGAACAAGGCCGAATCTCAGAATCTGCATTTCAAAACGTTCTCTCTCTCTTTCTCGACACAAACACACACCTGCCATCTCCCCCACCCACCCACACACACACACACACACACACACACACACACACACACACACACACACACACATATATACACAGAAAAACAAACATCTCTCGAAGAGATCACGCATGTAAATTGAGGCGTGGATGAAGAAGCTGAATATACCATCAGCTGTCTCGGGTCCCGATGCAGAACAAAACAATATAAAATTACAAAAACACACTAATATTCTAGTTGTTAAAAAAAAGAGAAAAAAGTAAATGGTCTTATAAAGAAAATATAATTAAACATGTATGAATTTTGATTATTTAAATGTATTTAAATTTGAGTTATTTAAATGAAAAAAAAAAAATCCAGTGCATTTCTTTTTCCGGAACACAAGGGGGCGCAAGAGATCGTGTTTAGTTTTGATCACAGGTCATTTTTACGGTCATGCTGATTGGTAGCAACAAAAAACAAAAACCAAAAGTTGCTATAAAAAAAAAACCTTAATTTTTTTTTAATAAATGCATTTAATTTAATAAACTTTTTAGAAAATGTAAAAGTAGGCCCAAAACAACGGTAAGAATAATACGCTGACGAGCCAAGGTGCATTCGGGGCTCGTAAAGGGCAAACAAACATTATTTTTAACGCAAGTGCGAGAATAATCACCGTGACCTTACGAGTGTTACGCAGTGATGAGCGCAACACACTTTGCAAATAGCCCTAAAGATAAAAACATTTTTTAAAATAAACAAACAAATAAATAAATAATTAGTCTGCAGCTACAGAGCTAGCTAGTCCGTCCTCCCTCCTAGCGACTTCACAATCTTTTAGTGTTTTAAATTAAAAACTGCTGCGTTCTCGGAGACCGAGACTCGGTTCAGTCGAGCATTTCTCCGTTTGAAGAAGGAAAAAAAAAAAAAAAAAAAAATCGAAAGGAAAAATGTTTCAGTGGCCTGTTGAATATTGGACTTTATTTTTATTACGACATTTCTTTAACGTCGCTGCCCTCTATAGGGAACGCCATGTATAACCTGACGCTTTATTCGTCTTCATTCATCGCACTTTATCATAATACGACAGTGTTAAATTGTTCTCTGTTAAAAAAAATAAAATAATAAAAATAATGTTTTTTTTGGGGGGGTTAATTTCAGCAACAACGCACAGCACTGTAAATCATCGACAACTGTCGTTATTGTTAATAATAATAATAATAATAATAATATCAGAACAAATCGGTGTTGCAATTTCCATTAGAGCTTATTATATACTAATACTGTTCATTTCTTCCAACTTGACCCCAACGAGCTTGTTGCTATGCAACAAAGTACCGATTGTATTATATATATATATAAAAAAAAAAAAGGTTAAATTTTTTTTTTTAAAAAAGGAAGACAATGATTATCGCCATAGTTCAACGAATATATTGTACGTTTAGATTTTTTTTTTAAAGATCTGGGTGTCCTCCTTCGCAAGACACGGAGAAGTCCTCGGCTTCGGTCCCCTCTGAATCTGACTGCGGGACGTGTGGCGAACGTGTCAGACGTGTCATTATTCGTTCATTTCTCTCTTATTTAAGCCAACTTCAATTTAATATAATGACAAGTTCCAGAAACACTGACTGCTGCTGTTACCTAGCTACCAAAAAAACTGGTGTCAGATCTAATATTATATATATATATATATATCCAGACCATAATAACCTATTGTGTGTGTGTGTGTAATATATATATATATATATATATATATATATATATATATATATATATATATATATATATATATATATATATATATATATATATATATATATATATATATATATATATATATATATATATATATATATATTTCACTTCAAGTTTGAAGGATGAACCATTCATGATGAAACCCATCATCATATCACCATGACACTGCAGGAGGTCTGATCCAGACTCCTGTGTGTTGTCTGCATCGTAACAATACTCCGGATCGGTTACATTAATGAGCCCATGTCGTGCCCCGAACTCCTCCCGTTTACCCCGAGGCGACGTTTTAATATTTTTCCCCCTCGCCGAACGCAAAGGAAGCTGATGAGGCGGTTTCACCTTAATTATCATTTCATTAAGACACGAGTGCGGAGAATCGAACAGTCAGGAATATTAGATCGCCCTGAACTCAAAAAATATATAAATAAATAAATAAATAAATAATCAAATTAGACATGCAATAAACATTTTTTAAAAAAGAAAACATTTCTTTATAATCTTATTTTATTCGTTTTCTCCGCATGTGGATTTCCTGCGGCGTCCTCACTGTGTATCGCTTACACCGTTCCATACATTAACTGCATTAAGCAAAAGCGCCTGCAGCCATGCACTGCAATTTACACTGATGGAGCGCGCCATGGCGTCTCTCTCTCTCTCTCACACACACACACACACAATCCAGTCTAATAGCAGTCTCAGGCACTTTATCCAGAATCGTGGAATCAGACGAGCCCCAGAGCATCAATGCTCACAGCCAGCATTCTGAGGAGAGAAATCGGTACTAAACAGTAGCTCGGTCCTTCTCGCTCGTGTGGTACCCTCACGCTCAGAACTAGACACTAGAGATTCTCAATCTAATATTGTGTTTAATATTCACACGCACACACACACGCACACACACACGCGTACCTGCCTCATCCTCTCGGCGGCGTACGTCGCTCGTTTCCATAGCGGCGTCGGATGGAAGGCGCTTGTAGGAGCGCGCCTCGGCTCTGTCTGTCTGTCTCCCTACCCATCGCCACGACAACCAGCTCTCTCTCTCTCTCTCTCTCTCGCATATACACACACGCGCCGAGCCAAATCAACAGCTGGCTTTGGTGAGGTCATCCTTGTCTAAGCCAATGGAGATGATGCGCAGGACGGCTGCTAATGTACAGCCCCCTCCCTCGTTAGCCAATCAGCTGGCACCGCGGACCTGAGAGACAGACGACACCGTGCGTGTGTGTGTGTGTGTGTGTGTGTGCGCGTGCGTGCGTGTATGTGTGCGCGTGTGTGTGTCGCACTGCCGCTGAGGGAGGGTCTGTCGGGGACATAGCGTGCCAAGCGCATCTCCTTATCTGGAAAGTCAGGATTCATGAAGTCAGCCTAATACTACCCCCTACCCCTTACCTCAAGAATGCACTTCAAGTCCACGCTCGAGTGCCCTTTACTCAACCCCATAAATCCCGGAAAATCAACACCACACACCGAGCGCCCTCCTTACTCACTCAACCACGAGCCTGCATCATGTATCTAACGGGGTTCGCTTTGCTAGAGCTCGTCCCGTATCACCTCGGCAGCGTGAACGGCTCTCGCTCTCGGCTCGTTCGCGAGGAACCGAGTGAAGAACCGGGCCTTTTTCCACCAACCACAAAGCCTGTTGGCAAACAAAACCTCACAAGCCTAACGCTGACGCTTTCTAAGCAACCTAATTTATCATGATACGCATCGGGCCTCGTAGAAATGTCTTCAAGTATCGGGAGGCGAGTATCTTTTTCTTTTTGGTCCTTTTTTTCTCCCAAGGAAGTGTGAAACCAACAACCGATCAGATCGCAACCTTTAAGAGCACTTTCGTACCTGCGAGTCGGTTCATACTTTCGGTTCGTTCGCTGTTCGGTTCCGTTTTATTTCCACACTGATCATAGTTAAACAGACTGAAAGTAACGTAACGCTTTTGATTAAAACGCTGTTCATGACGACAATCACGACAACGGCGGAACGTTTTAAAGAGAAACTCTGCTTGTTCACCGGACTCACTGAGCATGTACGGGTCATACGGCCACGCGCACTTCCACTCACACACACCTGAAGTGCGGCAACTCGGCGTAGGACAACGTAGGACCCATAAAGACCCAAACGCTCACGCTCGCAAACAAATATTTAATATTATGTACGAAATATTATATCGGCCCCTGCAGAAATTAACGCAAAGCCAGGCAAACTCCGCAATATTCGGAGGAGCTACCGCAGATTTGGGCCAAGACGCACCGTGATGGCATCGATGCCCTCTTCGATTCATGTGCGGACACGAGTACAGCTAAAAGGTCTCATTTAACAACAAACGTTTCCGGGAAAGACCATGCTAAACAATTTCGCGCCATTCCGATTTTGCCGATTCAAGTAGTTTCCCGCAAAAAAAAAACAAAAAAAAAAAAAAAAAAAAACTTGCAGATTTTGAAAAAAAGCCCTCACTGAAATCACGTACAGCATTTTAACCTACAGAAAAAAGTCACTTTTGTGTAGCAGTTTTCTTTTGAATGTAAGGTCAGATTTAAAAACGCTGTTCATGACGACAATCACGACGACGGCGGAAAGTTCTAAAGAGAAACTCTGCTTGTTCGCCGGGCTCACTGAGCATATACGGGTCACATGACCACGCGCACTTCCACTCACACACACCTGGAGTGTGGAAAAAAAACAAAAAAAAAACAACGTAGGACCCATAAAGACCCAAACGCTCGAGCTGACAAGCAAATATTTAAGATTACGCACGAAATATTAACGTCAATTCCCGGTTATTAAACAAACGATGACTCGATGTATGAAATGAATGGAAGTGTGTGAGGGAGTCAGGACTATTATCGGCTAAACGGCCATTATTTGCGTTTCAGGATTTCTGCATTAGTCGCAGCGGTGCGTTGATTAAATCGGGGCCATGTAGCCCTAATCATAAGCAACGTCAGAAAGTGGATATATGCACTGGAAGTACATTCATTTCCCAATAGAATCAAAGAGGATTTCAGTCAGTTTGAGACGCTCCCCTGCAGAGGTCGTCTGTCATCCGGTGCCTAATGTCCTTGAGGTGATGTGGGAAGTAAAGCCGCTGTAGCGGAGACCACGCCGAGCGAGCGCGGCTTTCTGCCTAAAAACAAACAGGCCGTTTTTAAACAGCCACCGTCAGCTAACGCGTTAATGAACTCCACCTCCTCTGGCTTTCATTATAAAAATACATATTAAACTGACAAAAAAAAAAAATGATAAAAGGGAGAATAAAGCTCCCAAAAGCCGAGCTGAAGCCCGGCGTCTCCGTCGCCTCATCTGCATTATAAAGCAGTCGGAGGAGCCCTGCCGTATAATTAAGGCCCGCGATGCAATTTGCTTTGAGAAGAAGTGACAAATGTGTTTATTTACGCGCTCCCTACGGAAGCTGGAGCCACCCTGAAGTGCGCAGGAAACGGCCGATGAGGAAGGGAGGTGAGAACCGACAGCCTCTAACGAGCTCCCGAAGGGTGCAGGGACATGAGTGGCGGCGGTTTCCATCCTGCTCATCACGGGCCGCTTCTCACCCTCGGTCTGGTTATCGCAGACTGACTCGGGATCGGTGTCGCTCGAGGGGAAGTTGAAAGGCGGCGCGAGTGGATAATAGCTCATCCTCATTAGCGAGAGACATCCTGAACAGCGGGGACAGCGGGGTCACCGCGGCTACGCCGGGACATCTTGGAACAAAGTGGAGCTGAAGCGTGATGTGATGGAGTCGCTCCAGATGGCACTGATTGGGTCCTGGCACGAATAAAACCCCAACAAACACCACGTGGTGCTCAGCGACGATACTAATCCGTGTCTTGGAGTACATACCAGCCCGCCGTGCTCAAATCTAGCGATTAGCTTCATATATTAATGACTTTTTTTATTCGTTTATAGTTACGTCGTCGAACGTGTTGTGGAACGACCAAGAGACGCGTTAGCTCCTGTTCGTTTGTTTTTTTTACATTATAAGACCTGTAAACAGTTTTCAGAATTCAATTACTGTAAAGTGGCTCAGCCAATCAGATTTAATCTGGTAAATAATGAGATTTTAGCAGTTTTTAGCTGTGTAGGATTTCACACTGCCCATTTATCCATTGGTTGATACTGTTATGCTATGTTAGGCTTGTTTGTTACCAGCCTGGAGCGTTTTTTTCCTCCCTCGTGGTAAGCCAAATGTGACAGGCAGGGCATTAGACTTCCCTTGGGGGGGGGAAGGGCGGGATGTTGGGAAACACTGTCGCTTAACACGGAGGCACTGAAATAAAGCCACATCGACTAAGCAGTTTTCTAGACACGCTAATTCGCCTTAATATCTCCACGTGTAAACCCAAAGCCACAAAGGATTATTAGGAAGGTAATTAATATCCAAGAAACTACACGACACCAACGACCCACGACTGATGATGACTAGCTGCCATGTGTTCACAAGGCGGGGAGGGGAAAAAAAAAAAAAAGCGTTCCGTCTCATTGGATGCGGATTGCAAGAGTACAGGATGAGGCATCGTCTCACATAACAAATAAGAAAACACACCCAAAAAAAAAAAAACCTTTTTGCGAAAGTTTGTGCGCCCCCGGCCAAACTACATATTGATTGTTGACGTGAAAAGAAGTGAACACACCTTCTGCAGCAGACTATTATGTGTTTAAGAAAAAAATTATTCTGGAAATGTTAATGCACTGTTACTATGAACGTTTATAGATATTTAAAAAAAAAAAAAAAAAAAATTTAAAAAAAAAAAACAACAACCCCAAAACAAATTACTATAACTGGGGCGTGTGCAAACGTTTTGACACCCTTCCGAGTTGTAACGTCTCAGAACTTAATAAGGCTTTAACTGACTCATTAGGACTTTAGGTCATTAGAAATAACAATTCCAGCTCATGACCAGTCACAAATATGTCCACGTTATTAGGAGCTCGTTCACGGGAGGGCCTGGGATTTTCACACACAACAATCTGTAAAGTTTAAAACGATAAGATGAACGAACACCAGTGGGCGCCAGTTCTGCAGGGCGGAGACGCCTTGTTGGTGAGAGAGTCAGAGGAGAATGAACAGACTGGTTCGAACTGACAGGAAGGACATGGTAACTCAAACAACCACTCTTTACAACCATGGTGATCTGAAAAGCATCTCGAACCTTCAGATGGATGGATGGATGCACTACGACTGCACAAGGTTCCACTCCTGTCAGAAAAGAACAGGAATCGGACACTACAGTGGGGTCAGGAGCACTTGAACCACCATCATAAGCCTTCGAGTTGCTTAACTATATTTGTAATTGTAATTTCTACGGCTTGTTATACATGTAGAGCTCAAAACAACCCAAAGTTTGAGGGCCGATGATCATCAGATTCCTGTCATCATTACGCAGTTGCAGGACTGATCCACTTTACGGCACATAGTTAAGCAACACCGTCGAACCTCCAGGTCCCGTTTGATGCAGATTAGACCTCATTTCTTCCCTTTATTTATTTTCCTTATGACAGAAACAGGGCAGCTCAGGAAGCCTAACAAAGCACCACACACTGTTAAGGGGGAAAAGAAAAAAAAGAAGAAAAAAAAAAGCGTCACAAAGGCACAGAGTCCTTGGTGTTTTGTTTTTTTTTCCCCCCTCGCAGTTTGTTTGACGCTGTAGTTTTCATGCTCGAGTCAAACTACGGTTTCAGTCCACGGCCACACGAAACTTCAGAAACGATGTCACGCCTCCGGTCAGATTTTCAGCACCAGGGTTTCTCAAAGGAACGAAACAAAATGGCCGACGAGCTCCACGTTCCAACGCAACATACGTCTCTTAATGCAGGTTTATGGGGACTTTAAAAGCCTCGACGCTACTTCACGGCAATACTATATCTCTAATAAAGCTGAAAAAAAAAACTGGATCGCCGTGCGCAAGCTCATTAAAACCTGTACCAACAGAAAGGTCCTCGGTTTGTTGGTCAGCGTTTTAAAACACGGCTCATTTGGACGTTTTATTTGGTCATAATGGCCGGCACTAATGGAAACCAACGTGATTTAGTACCCAACAAAATCCGGTGACCTTTAAATATTACGCATTTTAAATCATTTTCAGGACGATGTGCCACCCAGCAGCGCATTAGGGTTTAATAAAGGAGCCAGGCTTAAATTGGACCGAGATATTCTACACAGTTAGGCTATTATTTTTTATATATATATATATTATATATATATATATTAAAAAAGCATGATTGTTTGAAGTTGGTCAGTGTGAACAGGTAAAGTGCAAAACAAGACATTAATCCCACGTGGACACCTTCATGACTTTTCCCGTGAATGAGCTCTAAAAGGTGCAACAGTCGATTTTTTCGCCTTTCTTGCTTGTGCAAATAACCTGGAATATATGACGAACGTGATTTAAAAAAAAAAAAAAAAAAAAAAAAAGATTGTACACGGAGGCAAATAGAAACGACGGATCCTTATGGAGCTTTTCACACCGAGCTTTGTGCTTTTCTTTTATTTGCGGAAAACTACTCGAACTGGCGAAACTGCAACTGCACGAAACTCTTTCGCAGTCGTCTTTGTTGGTACATGAGTGGTGTTCGACGCACGCGAATCGGAGAGGCTGAACGCACGTTGCGATGATGTCATTTTGAGGAAAAACAAACAAACAAAAAAACAACAACCATAAGCTCCTCCGAATATTGCGGAGTTTGCTTGACTTTGCGTTCATTTCTGCGGTCGCCAAATCCTGGAAGGGACCGATTTTATAGACGCTCCCCAACGCTGCCTCACTCTGCCTCCATTTTGTTGGCAAGCACCTGGTCAGATAATCCTACTGAGAGAGAGAGAGAGAAGGGAGAAGAAAGAAAAAAACCTGAACTCAGGTTTTTTTTTTTTTTTTTTTTTTTAATTGGGGGGGGCGGAGCTTTGTGAACACGTCCTCGCACCCACCTACTTACTCGTTAGAGCCAGACTAATTTTGACTAACGCACCACAATGTTTTTTTTTTTTTTTTGCGCTTATTGGTTGGTTTAATTACCTGAAAACGAGCAAAACGGCAAATAAACCAAAAGGAAACTACTTTATTCGGACTAACAGGTGTGAAAGCGGAGGAAAACAAATCCCTTAACTCCATTACTGAATGTTTGTATTGGAGACGATGTTGTTTAATACTCAGATTTAAAAGAACAACCTTGGGGAACGTTTTAACATTTCGAAGCAAGAGGAATTCAGTGAACTGTGTCGAGTCGTTTAATATAAGAGATCTAGACGAACGTTGCGTAATCGGTGATCACCGGATGCTTTCGTGGAGGCGAAACATTCAACTTTCTGAATGTTTTAACTGGCAAAGAAAGAGCGCGACGGACAAATCTCATTCGGAGATAAGATGGTGGCCATTGTGTCCTGAAGTCGTCGAGCTGAAATATTATCTCAGTCTGGGTGGCGCCTTTATTTCCTCTCGATGTGTTGTGTCGATATGATACAAGACTTATTATAAGGTAAAATATTTACTGGGTCAAATCTAGTACGGTACGGTACGATCGCACCACAGAGCGCCGCGCGCAAAACTGTTTCCGGGCCCGAGAACACGAAGACCAGATCGATCTGACCGATTTCACTTGCAACATACAGGCTCCGTGCTCGGATAACAAGAAGCCGAAGAGAGACGTCAGACCGAATGCGGGGGAGGAAAAGAGTCTAATGTGGTTCCGCGTCAGCTTGTGTGGGACGGACAAAACTCGAAGGCGAGGCACGTCATCATCTTGGAGGAATTCGAACGTCCCGGAGAGAACGATGGCAAACGCTCCGGCTTGGGGAGCGAAATAAACTGGACCGGATGGAGTTACAGCCTCATACTGCACTTCAGGAAAGGGGCTTGATATTTAAAGTATTACAGGAGATGAAGGATGAAGATGTACAGCTGTTTTTGAGTTTAAAAAAAAAAAAAAAATTCCTTATCATCATCATCATCATCCCTTAATGTAACAGGAAGTAATTATTAAACGAGTAACTCAGAACAGTAGAGATATTAAAATGTTAAGTTTTACCTCACAGTTTGGTTTTATATTAAATTATTGTTAAAAAAAAAAAAGAAAAGAAAAGCTACATAACATTTGTTACAAACGTTCTCATTTATAAAAGACACATTTACGCCGGATAATTGATCATTTGCCAAGATTTGCCTGTTCAGACTTTTTAAATTAAGAAGCAGCTTGAACGTAAACGACAGCTGAATCGAAACACACCCGACTCCAGCTTTGTGAACCAGCTAATTATGGAGAAATGTGAAGAGTCTGAGCGTGGAGGATTTCTCTTCGCCGCCTTCAACGCTTTTCCACTTTGATATCCTAGACGATGACATGGTGTGTGTGTGTGTGTATTTTTTTTTTTTTTTTAAATCATGTCATACATGCTTGAGCTGAGGCCAGCTGTCAGTGATGTTTCAGAGCTGCAGGAGACATCAGAACAGTAGGTTAAAGGGTTAGCGTTAGTTAACCATTACTATACTCGATAAAATATTATTCACAAAACGAAATTCAGTCTGAGGTAGCGCAGAAGCGGAAAACTCCAACCATTTATTCTCAAACGAAACAGGCGAGCCGTGTTCTGCTGTCATGGTGCGTTCAAGTCACGTCGGAGATCTCGTATTCACCAGTCGAACGCCACCGCGGAGTCGTAATTACGAGCGGGGAAACTCGGGATTTTTTTCGGATGAGCTCCGACTTTCCGTGTCGGTAAGAAAACATGGCAGAATCAACGGATGCAACGTCTGTAGTCGACGGTAAATTTGCTGAAATTGAACGTTCACTCGTCTCAGAAGCTGATTTCACGTATGTTATGCATGTTTTTGTCAGGCTTTCTTTTTTTTTTTTTACTTACAATACAACAAGCTAATTTCCCACACAAAATACGGCGGCGTCGAATAATTACGATATAATATGTAGCGATAAAGTTTACAGTGGCTTCAACAATTGCTTGTTGAAGCAACACCGGAATTCAACACCTGATGCGCGTTCTTTGTTCTTCATTTTCTAGAAGTAGAGTAAAAAAATATATTTTTAAAAACCTTGCTGTATTTTTTTTGTGTAGTTAATTAAGACAAGGTACACCGCCATCGTGCTCCGACTAAAGTGACCTGAACGCACCTGACCTCGTAGTTAAGACTTCCCAACTCGTAAACACGAAATTCCCAAGAGGACTTGAACGCACCATTTCTACTGTGGCGCAAGATACGCCCCCGTGGGCGGGGCTTATCTGTTCTAGTAGATTGGACGAAGACAAAGCTACTACGTAAACGCGTCATCAAAAACATTTTAAACGTTTTTTTCCAAACCTGACAAATGAACCCGAGATTATTTTCAAACCATTTTATGTCATTTTCTTTCCCCCTCCCCGGATATACTGCTGCATTAAAGGGAAAGTGCAAAAAATCTTGATTTCAGGGCCACTTTAAACAGCTAACCATATGTGGCCTTGTGTTTTTATCTCAGGAGCACAACCACTGCCAGGAAAACCCTGTCTAGACAACATCTTCCTGAATTAAACCCATAGTTAATAGTTTTTACTCAGAAAATCAATGACTAAAATGATAATAGTAAACTAGAATGCATTTAAATTATGCTTAAAATCCCACAATTGCATTTTTATAGTATAAACAGTTTACATTGGACCTGTTTATATAAAATTATAAAAGAAATGTAGCGCAAAAACAACAACAACAAAAAGTAAATAAAATGGCGTGAGAACAAGAAAAAAAAAGGAAACACTAAAACGGGGTAACGATAGGAAACCGGGTTAGGGGCTGAATCCCAAATGGCTGTCTGTTGAACAGGTATGACACTATATAGCGCGTGAAAGCCATTATGTCACACCCTAATTAGGGCACTCAAACAGGGAGCAGGGAGCTGTTTGGACACCGAGCCTCTGTCTCTTTAGCATGGCATGGAACAGCGCAACTAAACGCTGCCTAGCTCATTTAGCTCGTCCTTCACTACACTAGTTTTTTTTTAGCACCAAAGCGAGTTGACGCGACGTCACACGCCCCAGGAGCTGAAATATATTCTATAGCTTCATTAAATATCAAATTCAACAACCATAATTTATTCCTTTTACGCGCTAATGGCGATGCCGCTAGTTTAATTAGCCTAAGAAGCTAACCGGTGCCTTTACAGTTACAGAGTGTCAGTCTCTCTGATGAATACACACCTACAAACTGTATTAAAAACATAACAAAAGCAAATACAAACTCACCGGTATGAACGATAGAATCTGAA
Organism: Cranoglanis bouderius; assembly: GCA_023630585.1. Lineage (NCBI taxonomy): Eukaryota > Metazoa > Chordata > Actinopteri > Siluriformes > Cranoglanididae > Cranoglanis > Cranoglanis bouderius. The sequence goes on along the minus strand of CM042555.1, from coordinate 17,507,552 downwards.
AATGTCCAGAAGAAAGAAAAACAAATCAACGTAGCTGCAGCATGTATAAGCTAACTGGCTAACTGATCAAGTCAGTCACAGCGGCGCAAAGGATGCTGGGAGAGAAAAAGGCGAGGGAAGAGGAGTGACCGGCAGTCAGGACAGCCAATCAGATGACAGAATAATAATAATAATAATAATAATAATAATAATAATAATAAATAAAAATCCTGTATATATTTTATATGTATACATTTTTTAAATATTTAAAAGCATGAATTAATTAACACTTTATGTTCTTATTATTTGACTCCATCCTTCATGTTTTATTTTGTCCGTATTTTATGTTTTTCCTCTTTGTTGTCGTTTTAGCAATATATTCCACTGATTCTTGTCTTTCATATGAGTAGAAAATATCAGGAATGGTTGTCAAATGTCAAGAATTATTTGCATGTTAGGAAAATTCCACATTAATAAAGTTCAGTTATATATTATATATCAGCAAGTGTTAAAAATCTAAACAAACAAACAAACAAACAAACAAACAAAACAACGAGGACTTTACAATAATCAGTCATTTTTTTTTGCAGTTGCATCTTTTCCCAATACCTCTACGTGTATCTTTTTTTTAAATTTTTTTTTTACTATTTTTATAACTTTTTATAGTCTTTGTTCCTTATTTATTTGTTTGTTTGTTTGTTTACTTATTTATTTAGCACCTCTCTAACACCCAAGGTCGGTTTACTAAGTGCATAACACAAAGTAACATCATTAACAGCAACAACAACAAGTTTATCGAAGTTGCTGTTTATAAATGATCCATGTTTGTGTAACCGGTACACCACACGTTACGCAACCAGTTGTTGTTGTTTTTTCTTCCTCACACACTACGTAGTACTGTAGTAGCCGTGCGGCGCTTAGCTCGTGCAGCTCGCGTCGCGCGGATATGACGTAGGCTCCACGCCACATTGCCGCGAAATGTCAAAACGCGCGTGACACAAAGAAGCTAACGGTTTACCTTCAACTTCATACCTATGTTTATACACAACGGCTGTTCGGTGAAGAGCGATTTAGTACGCGTGCACTATTTTTTTTTTTAAATAGTACAAGCTAACTGTTTTCTTTTGTTGTTAGTCAGGTCAGCTAGCTCACGTTTTAGCCTGGTTTCGGTTTGAGGTTGTTTTTATTTATTTTCTAAAGACGAAAATGATACAAGCTCGGTTTAAAGGCAGCGACGAGGAGCTGCTGGTTCTTCCAGAGAAGCTGGAGAAGAGGCTGCTGCCATTTCAGCGCGACGGAGTCAAATTCGCTCTTTCCAGAGCTGGAAGGTCGGCAAATAAATAAATAAACAAACAAACAAACATCATGTCAACATTAGAAAGAGTGTTAGACTGCAGAAATGGGTCAAATGTGTGAGAATATACTGTGTTCAGCTGTGTACCGGGTGTGTGAAGTGTAAGTGTATATATATATATATATATATATATATATATATATATATATATATATATATATATATATACAGGGAATTTGTTGTTCAGAAGTTGTTTAGATGGATGGAGATGTTTGAGAGAAAGAAAAAGTGGTGAAAACATTAAAGCAAACCTCCTCCCTGGAAAACATGGAATTCGTTATTCCTGTGAGAACTCTTTTCAGGGGAAAGCACCTATCACCTATCAGAACTCGCCATATGACGCCACGGTCTAATTTGCATATGTGTTACGTCATCGTGGTGAATTACATATCAAACGTATGTCCGTTGTTAAAAGTGCTATACAGACAGACATGCAGTTACCTAGAGACGTGTACCGACTGTTACGAAGAACCGACACCGGAGACTCCTTCCATGAAACCTGGCTGAACAGAAATGTCAACGATGACACGTTTTTGTTTGTAAAATTACAATGCTTTTCATCTGTCTATTATTAGTTTGTCATTATATAGCTGTCACTATGGAAACGAGCGAGTCTCCGACTGACTGCGTAGTCTCTGAGCGTCTCTAAGTCAAAGAGATTGTTTAGCTCAGCTGGTGAGTGATTAAAAGCAAGCTGACGATGTAATTTACTCCAGCTCCGGGTCGATGTAAGCCAGGTCAGGGCAGTCAGACGCAGATAGCGTTGATGAAGGCTGATCTATAGCAGGAAGTGTTCTCGGGGAACGGGGTCAGGCAGTTAATTAACGCTGCCTTCAGAGAGACTAACGGTGCCGAACCTCACACGAGTCAACCCCCCCGGGGACCAGTCCGGCTCTCCTAGGCTTATCCCGAGGATAAATAAGGAGAACTTTGCTTAATGAATGCTGTCTGAGTTCATTTGATCCCTCTAGTGAAGGATCTTGGATTCTCGGGGACAACCCCTGGTTTTGACTCGAATGCAAGAAAATTCGATTGAGATTTGATTACAACCTTGAGTACATTTTAAAATCCTTGTTCTTTCAGTTTAGTCCCTTTTCACCCTGTTATCACACGGCAGCTTTGCCTAAGTGTTTGTTCGGCATAGTGTCGCAGTGTGAAATTATATCCTTATTAAAATGCACAATCCACCCTGAATGACTCGGATATTAATCTTTATAATTAACACGTGGGCTTCAGCGGTCTTTCAGTCTCGTTCGGCCTGTTTTCACTATGGTTAACCACAATGCCATTCGACCGCCTGCTGAGAGTGGTGCAGCAGGATTTACCCCCCCCCCCCCTACCTATCTCTGCCTAAAGAGAGAGATATACAGCAGTGCTATGGTCACTGAGCCTGTACAACTGTCTCGACCTTCCTCACCTGTACACTCGAGCTCGTCATCTCCTTAATCTTGATGATTACGGCTTACGGCTCACGGAAATGAGATACTGGAAAAAATCCAGTATATCAAAAATATCAGAATAAAGAATTTATAATACAGCGATGTCGACCTGAGAAGAACTCAAAACACCTTTTTACTCAAAAACACCGTTGCTCAGTGGTCCAAAGTCCTCTTTTCAGATGAAAGTAAATTTCGCATTTCATTTGGAAATCAAGGTTTCCAAATACTTATGCAAGTAATGCAGTTTCAGAGGAATGTATGGAAAAATCACTGCTTTTTGGAATCCAAACCACCCAGCCATTAGAAGTGCATCTCTCTGTATTTCATTCATTTAAACTGGTATCGGCCAGCGGTTTTCATATTCGTGGTTGCCATGGCGACGTGCATGACTTCTCGCATGTCTGATTGTTGGATTGTGGTTGGGTTAAAACTCAATTTGCCTGCTCTCATTCCTGTAAATCACATTGTAATACGAGCTGCATGTCTCGAAACACTTTCACTTCTCTTCCTCACAGCCTAAAAAACATCGTTAATCAGCCTCAATAAAAAGAAACATCATTTCCTTTTTTCTTTCATCGCTAAATTAGAGCTTGAGCTGAAGTTGTGTGTATCGTGCCGTGTCGTGAGATATGAATTGACTAAAAGCAGGAGTAAGAACGTTTACTCAGTTTGGTTCCGTGATTCATTTCACGCCGTCTTCTTTCGTTTTATGTTAATTAGCCCGAGACGCAGCCACCTAATAGATCATGTGACTTTTGATCTATGTGTTTGGCCTGTGGGAAAAGTGAGCCCGCTTGTCTGTAAACCCATCGCAGCCACTTCCTCTCCTCCACACCCATAATAAATGATGTATTAGGCTAATTATATTAATGGATTGTTAGCGTATCTGCTCTGTTTAGTGTTATTGCCACTGACTGTTTATACAGTCGAAATGAAAGCAATTAATTTGCCTCTCAGATATGCACGTCACTCCTCACAACATAGATCCATCCTCTCATTAATTCTGATGGTGCATTCAAGAAAGTCACTGGAAGCGAGATGTTGGCGAGCCCCCCCCACCCCGGAAATTAAACCCGCTGTCTCTCTCTTTTCTGTCGTCTCTCCCCCCCCCCCATCATAACATTTATGCAGCCTAACGATGGCTTCATTACGAATGGAAGTCAACGAATTCCCAAATTAAAAGTGCTAATGGTATAAATTTGCTCTTGCCTGATGATGCAGTGTTGAGGCATTAAAATCAATGAGGTGCAGTAGGACTATACTTATCAGACATTCCTGCTTTGGGCTAAGAAGAAGCAAAAAAACAAAGGAAAATACACTCTCGTCCTTTCAGAAGACTGTTTCTACTGCTGTTCAGTTGCTGCGCCATGATGTGTCGCGTGTACGTTTCGAAATTCCTTCACTTCCCCTGCGCATCATTTGAAAGGAAACTGCTGAGCTCGACAACGTTTTTTTGAAGAGCTGTATGAGCTCCTAACTTTGGAGAAATTTAGTGTAGAATGTGGGCGATGTGACAAAAATATCATATCACATCTGTACAAAATCGGAAAACTCAGAGTTACAGCTTTACCTCTGACTGCTACAAAGAGCTGAAACTGGAGACTCCTTCCACAAACATTAAATAAACATCTCTTCTCAAGCCCCTGTGTACACCGATCAGCCATAAACTTACAACCACCTGCCTAATATTGTGTAGGTCCCCCTTGTGCCGCCAAAACAGCTCTGACCCGTCGAGCCATGGACTCCACAAGACCTCTGAAGGTGTGCTGTGGTATCTGGCACCAAGACGTTAACAGCAGATTCTTTAAGTCCTGTAAGTTGCGAGGCGGGGCCTCCATGGATCAGACTTGTTTGTCCAGCACATGCCACTGATGCTCGATCGGATTGAGATCCGGGGAATTTGAGGGCCAAGTCAGCACCTTGAACTCTTTGTCATGTTCCTCAAACCATTCCTGAACAGTTTTTGCAGTGTGGCAGGGTGCATTATCCTGCTGAATGAGGCCACTGCCATTAGGGAATACTGTTGCCATGAAGGGGTGTACTTGGTCTGCACCAATGTTTAGGTAGGTGGTACATGTCAAAGTAACCTCCGCATGAATGCCAGGACCCAAGGTTTCCAAGCAGAACATTGCCCAGAGCATCACACTTCCTCCACCAGCTTGCCTTACTTCCATAGTGCATCCTAGTGCCATCTCTTCCCCAGGTAAGAGACGCACACGCACCCAGTCGTCCACATGAATTAAAAGAAAACGTGATTCATCAGACCAGGCCACCTTCTTCCATTGCTTCATGGTCCATTTCTGATGCTCACGTGCCCACTGTAGGTGCTTTCGGCGGTGGACAGGGGTCAGCATGGGCCCCATATGCAGCAAGCTTTTTCAGCAGTTTGTGCTACAGTAGCTCTTCTGTGGGATCGGACCAGACAGTTGACCGGTTGGACGACTTTTGGTAGGTACTAACCACTGCATACCAGCAACACCCCACAAGACCTGCCGTTTTGGAGATGCTCTGACCCAGTCGCCTCGCCATCATATTTTGGCCCTTATCAAAGTGGCTCAGATCCTTACACTTGCCCATTTTTCCTTCTTCCAACACATCAGCTTCGAGAACGGACTGTTCACTTGCTTCCTAATATATCCCACTCATTGACAGGTGCCACTGTAATGAGATAATCAATGTTATTCATGTCACCTGTCACTGGTTTTAATGTTATGGCTGGTCAGTGTAAGTGGTTACCATAGAAGTGATAAAATATACAAACGAGAGCATTAATACAAACCTGTGCAGCTGGAATTACTGTCAGAGCCGCTGTTATAGAAAACTAATCAATGCCAGGTCCTGATCAATCAGCGTCGAGAATTCAACAGCGCTGTGGTATAAAATATGTCCAGTGGCAATGCATAAGAGACATAAACATATAAAAAGAGGAAACAGGAAGTAGAAAACTGAAATGTTTTTACCCAATGACTGTTTTGGAAGGTTGTAAGCGTTCATAAATTTGTCAAAAGTGTGTGTTTTGATTTGAGCGATTCAGCAGCTTGTGGCTGCATTGGATTTGTTTCCATTCTTCTCTCGCAGCAGAATATAACCTCTCAGTGCTGTTATTTTGACATATTGATTCTCCTTCACACTCTCACTCTCTCTTTCTCTCCAATTGTGAAACACCCCCCGGAGTAGAAGCATTTCCTTTACACTCGAAGGGACAAAGTCTCATAGTGAACATGCTGTGAGCAGGCAGGACGGTGAAGCAATGCTTTATCCTCACAATACCTTCAGCAATGCCTTATCCTCGATTGTATCATCTATCTTTCATGGGTACCATTATCCTTACCATAATCCTTACCTAATGCTGAATGAATTAACGTGATCTAAATGGAATATGTATCAGCACATATAAAGAATGCGTTGGAGAAAAAGATGTGTGGACATGCTCAATTTGTCACAGCTAAATCCGCAGTATATTAGCAGAATTTTCTTCTTGGTTGGCTCAGATGGCCAGAGCTATGACATGACTTCCATTTTGTTGTATAAATAAATAGAACATCCATGGCCTAAATGAGATAATACTCGAGATGAGACATACGCTTGCCTAGAACCGAATGGCATAAACTACCCTGCTGATTGCAAGCTGAAGCGCGAAGCCGCAAGTGCTGCGGGACTCCAGATTAGCATATGCCGTGCTGACACAATTATGGCGCTTAATGAGCCCTGCGCGCCGCTCGCCGCATTAACCTGCCACCGCAGCACTTCCTGCCACATTCCAGCAGCAAAATATGCATCTGTCTTCATATCCAGCATGCACGCAGGGCTGATCGATACTTATTGATCTGTATGATGAGTCTACAGGGGCAGATGGTCAATACGAGCGTTTATAATCGTGTTGTAACTGTGGTAAGAATGCACAAGAAAGGAAAACTACAGAGATTAGTTAAGATCAAGGCTAATTGTAGAACAAAGGCAGTTTTGCAATCGCCTTGCTGGAGATGAGACTGTTTCAAAGGGCTCTGAATGTTGCCTTCAAAGAATTTGGTACTGTGTGTAGTCGATCATGGATTATATTATAAACTAGCGATGCATTGGGTATCAGTACTGGTATGGGGTATCATCTTTATCCTGGTCAGGGTTGTCCAGAGTGTGAGGCAGGAATATACACCTGAGATGGTTGTGTGAATGGTCCATTGCATGGCAAATTCGTACAAGTACATTCACCAGCCAGCTCTAACCTGGCGGGTATGCCATCCCTCCCACCTACAGAGCATGGACACTTTTGCTCCTAACTTGCATACCACTCTTGTGCGTATGACGGTTCTAAATTTCATGCGTGAGAACAATTGAACATTTTCTATTTTTCTATGCAATTTTGGCTAACAAGCCCTGAGATGACCTCGCCCAGTGTTCCCAGAACATGCTCCAGATGCACTGCCAAGATAAAGTGCTTACCGAAGAATGTTGACCAATGAGGGCTCTGAAATTGGAAATCTCCTCCCATACCTCCCTACAGAACCTCTCAAGATCTATCAGGTTTTATGGGGACCTCAGACAGGTTCAGTTCCAGGCTCTGGTTGGGTCAGGCCATTTACAGACTTGTCTGGAAACCACTCCTGCACTGTATTTTCTGCAGGTCTGTACTGTGTTTAAAGGGGAACCATTGCCCCAGTCTAAGTTCCTGAATGCTTTTGAGAAGGTTCTTATCAGTGTCCCTGTGCTTTAATCTGTTCACCTTTCCTTTGATCCTGACAAAACTGCAGAAAAAAAAACAAAAAAAAAAAAAACACCACCACATGATGCTGTCACCACTGTTCTCTATAGAGATGGAATTGGGCAGGTAATGAGCGATGACTGGTATCCGGACATAACGCCTGACTTCCAATCTCGACTTCATCAGACCACAGAATCTTGTTTCTTTGTGTCCTCCTATTGGTGGCTTTTGGACATGCATAGTAGCAGTGCTGTCAAACTGAGATTTTAATAAAAAATCTGAGACACTACACCAGAGCTTTGTCGCCAGCTGTCTTTGTTCGCAATGACACTAAATCAGCCACCAGTGAGCGTCACATTATGCATTCTAAGGCTGCCAATCTTAACTCACAACCAAAGAATTCTTTTATGATTTTTATCCGTGGAAGTAAAATTGGTCCATAAACCATACAGCCGGTTTAAATTGCTTCACTCCCTTTTTGCTCAGTTTGGCTGGGGTCCAGCTCTAGGTGTCCAGCTCCAACAGTGTCTGTGGTTCATCAAGTCTCTCATTTAAGAGTGATACAAGCCATTTTGTTCTTCAGGAGCGTCAGAAATGTCAGTATCCTTCCCCAGATCTCTGCCTCATCCCAATCCTTCGTTGTGAGGTCTACGTGCAGTTCTTATCCAGAAGTGCATCAAAAACATATCCTCATGTTAACAAATAACAAATACATATTTGGACAAGCATTTGATCCTCTTTGAATCAGTGCCTATAAGTTGATACGCTCTATCAAATGACACGTAAAATTGACATTTTGTAGTAATTTTCACAATTTAAATTAACAACAACAAAAAAAAAGTACACCCCTACATTTATCACACCTTCAAATTCTTATAATTAGAATCAGGTGTTCAGGATTGAGTGCCAGTGATTAGAACCTGCTTAGGGAGTGCAGGTGGAACCTGTCTTATTTAAACCTCTCACATGTAGTGTCTGGTGTTCCCTTTGTTATTGAGGTGTGTGGTGTCATCATGCCAAGGTCTAAAGAGTTCTGTAAGGCCTTCAGAAAAATGGTTGTGGATGCCTATGAGTCTGGCAAGGGATTTAAAAAGATCTCCAAATTATTTAAGATACATCATTTCACTGTAAAGAAAATCATCTACAAGTGGTGCAGATTTCAAACAACTGGCAATTTGTCCAGGACTGGCCATCCCAGCTAAATTTGCTGGGATCACAGAATCTGCTAGTAAGTCTTGCAACTGTTGGTGTCAAAGTGCATACTCCTACAATCAGAAAGAGATTGCACATATTTGACCTGCATGGGAGGCGTGCCAGGAAAAAGCCATCGCAAGACTACGGTTTGCCAATGAGCATATAGGCAAAGACCCGGCCTTTTGGAATAATGTGCTCTGGACAGACGAATCAAAGGTAGAGTTGTTTGGCCACATTAACAGCAGACATGTTTGGCGCAGACCAAAGACAGCGTTTCAGGAGAAGCACCTCATGGAAGCACGGTGGTGGAAAAGTTATGGTTTGGGGTTGCTTCGCTGCCTCAGGTACTGGACAGCTTGCTTTCATTGATTCAATTATGAATTCTGTTGTGAAAATGTTGTAGTAATAATAATAATAATAATAATAATAATAATAATTCATTTCGTTTATATAGCGCTTTTCTAGACACTAAAGCGCTTTACATAGTATGGGAGGGAATCTCCACAAACACCACCAGTGTGTAGCATCCACCTGGATGATGCGACGGCAGCCATAGTGCGCCAGAATGCCCACCACACACCAGCTATTGGTGGAGAGGAGGGGAGAGTGATATAGCCAATTCAGGGATGGAGATTATTAGGGGGCCATGATAGATAAGGGCCAATAGGGGAATTTCACCAGGACCCCGGGGTTATACCCCTACACTTTTACAAGAAGTGTCCTGGGATTTTTAATGACCACAGAGAGTCAGGACCTCGGTTTAACGTCTCATCCAAAAGACGGTGCTCTTTTTACAGTATAGTGTCCCCTTCACTATACTGGGGCACACAGACCACAGGGAGAGCACCACCTGCTGGCCTCCCTAATATCACTTCCAGCAGCAACCTTGGTTTTCCCCAGGAGGTCTCCCATTCAGGTTACTGGCCAGGCTCAACTCTGCTTAGCTTCAGTGGGAAACTAGGTGAGAACTGTAGGGTGATATGGCTCGGGGGGGATTGGAAACGGGCAGTACATGCAAGAAAACCCTCAAATATCTTGCAACTGAAAGAATATTGCATGGAAGAGTGGTCAAAAATTCCAGCAAGCCGATGTGAGAGACTGGTGGGCAATTATGCAAAAGGCCTACAAGAAGTTATTTCTGCTTAAGGGGTCAATACTAGCTTCTGAGGCCAAGGGTATGCTTACTTTTTCCACAGAAGAATATCACATCCATTGATATTTCTGTTGATTTAATGATTGAAAAATCTATTTTTCCTTGTGGAAAAAGGATCAAATGTTTGCTTGTCCAAATATGTAAAAAAATAAACAAACAACAATTTCCATGGGGTGAACTTATTTTTTCACGTGACTGTAGCAAAGAACCGTGATATAGCAACCAACAATATTCAAGTGAAAATACAAACCTTTTGGGGGGGGGGGGGGGAAGAAAAAGAAAAACCTCTCAATCACTTGGTTGCACAAGTGTGCACACTCCTTAACCTTGTTAAAGCACCTTTTTTTTTGTAATACAGCACTATGGGTAAGAGACCATCAACTTAGCACATCTTTGCTCTAAGATGGAAATTCTATTCCAGTTTTCCTTGTAAAAATAATTCAGATCTATCAAATTGTGAGGTGGTCTCCTGTTCAAAGCCCTCTTCAATTCATTCCACATGCTTTCAATAGGAATTAAATCAAACTTCTGAGTGGTCCGTTACAAAATTCTGATCATCTTCTGAAGCCATTTCTTTGTTGACTTGAATTTGTGCCTTGTCGTTATCATGAACTTTTTTTCTTCATCTTGAGCCGTCTAACAGATGCCTGCAGGTAGTGTGCCAGAATAAATAGGAATTCGGAGATATCCATGATTTCTTCTAGCATGACTAAAGCCCCAGTCCCACCTGAAGAGAAGTATCCCCACAGCATGATGCTGCCACCACCATGCTTCACTGTGGGTATGGGTTTCTTTGGGTGACAAGATGTCTTGTTTTTGCACCAAACATAACTTTTAGAATTATGTCCCAAAAGTTCTCCCATAGTCTCATCAGACCATAACGAATTTTGCCACATGGATTGGTGGGATTTAGTTGAGCTTGGATGTTTTGGTTTTTTTTTTTTTTTTCATGAGAAAGGGCTTAATTCTAGCCACCCGATCCCATAACCCAGACATGTGAATGATGCGAGAGATTGTTGTCACATGCAGGGAGTGACCAGTACATGTCCGATATTCCTGCAGCTCCATTAATGTTGCTGTAGTCTCTTGGCAGCCTCGCTGATAAGTTTCTATCTTGCACTTTCGTCAGGTACGGAGGGACGTCCTGTTCTTAGTAATGTCACCTCGGAGCTCCATTTCCTCCACTTGTTGATGACGGCTTTCGCGGTGTTCATTGGCTCATCTAATGGAGCGGAAAGCCTTTATTCCCCTCTCCTGATCGATATCTTTCGACAATGAAATACCGTGCATACTTCGTAAGCTCTTTGCAGACCATGGCTTCAGCAGATGGATGAAACCAAGATGAAAAAGGACCATGCTTAAGATTATGTAGAGATTTTGCTTTTATATAAAAGAGAGTTCAGGTTTTTAGTTTTAGTGTGTTGACATTTCGAATTGTTGGCATGAAAGAAAAAAAAAAAACAACTCTGAAAAAGCTGTCCTTAATTATTTGTGTTTACATTTAAATAATCTTGTTTAAGATTAGTAGATCTAGTCTGAAATTAATTTGTATGTTTACATATTATATTTAACTGTACTATTTAAAAAACAAATTTTAAAAAAAAATTACAGTCCAGTATCAGCATTTTGTTGGTCGTTGGCTCTCTGATATTAGTACTGGCGCTTTAAGAACCCTTGTAGGCTACCACTGTTTGCTATCTCCTGTATCCTGTAAGCTTTTTTTTTTTTTTTTTTTTTGTTGACTGAACAAACTGTCCAAGATACAAAAGGACACAATGAACCCTTTTATGATAATCGACTCTTGCAATTATCCTGGGTTACTTCTTTTCCATGCGGTGCAGTGAGGAGGGATCAGGCGGTTCGACTTGACACTTGAACCCCGTGCATATCAGAGATAACATTTAAAACAGCGAGGAGAAGGGAAAGGTCTTCAGGTGGCGAAACAGAAACAGGCCTGGCACGAAACGGTTTATTTAAAGAAGAGTGATTAATGAGCTTGGAAATGGCACGCGGCACACATATGCACATGTGCACACTTGGGTATTCACACAAACACACACACACCTGTGCTAGTGTTGGATTAATTAGAAGAAAACAACACAGGGCACATTAATCATGGTCTCCCATATTAGGAGGCGGAAAGGGGATGAAGAGAGTGTGCTCTCTTTTCTGACATCTCACTCACGTTTTTCCCTCCAGAATGCCTCATTCTGTCGTTGTTTTGTCTACGTGTGTCTCCATATCCCACTTTCTCTGTCTCTCTCAGCATGCATTTCTCTCTCATTAGGTACCCGCGTCTGAAAAGTAGGACAAAAAGCATAAATGTCACAAGCAGCAGTAAATCCACTCTAAATGGCATAAACAGCACTGATTGTATGTTATCTTAAACAGCTTAAACATAATCGAATCTTGTTTATATCAGAAACTACTAGAATAATTTGGTGCAAAGCATGTCTCGCATGTCCAGTGACACATAAATAATTGGCATATAAATCATTTTTGCTGTATAAAAAAAATCAAATGGAGCCAAAATTCCCAAATCGTGAGACATTTTTAACATGAACATATTAACCTGTAGTGAATCTACTCATTATAAAGAGTCCACTGTGTCCACAAGCAGCACTGAATCAGCTTTAACTGAAATAATAATAATAATGATGCAAACATTCGTAACTGTAACATAAACAAAAGATACACAGTACTCAGTCACTCACAGAGAAGCATAATTTATTTGGTGTAAATCCGCAGCTTAGTCTGACTAAGCTTGGGGCAATTAAAATTTTTCCCCTCAAAGATTCAGCAGAAAATCGCAATCCCAGTGAACTTGAAATGCACATCTTTTCTTTATGGGTTCTTTCACTGTTGGGGGGTGGGGTGGGGTTGGGTGGGGTGGGGAAGGGGGGATCACATTTAATTTGAATACCGAACATAAAACATACCTCTGTTGAGGCTGACTCATTCACTCGGTATTTCCAGTTTTAACCTGACTGACAGGGAGCACTTGCTATATATGATTTTTTTGGTTTCAGAGCACCTCCTGAAAAAGGACACGGCCAATTATGATATCTAATATACAAATCATGTTCAAATAAAATAAAAGTAAAAAGGTTCTTTAGTTAAAAGTCACGAATTCGTTAGTGCTTACCCAGTTTGAGCTCATCCATCACAGGATATATTGAGTTTAAGAAAATCCATGCTGTACTATGCAGTGATCACAAGTATCAGGTTGCCTGTACCTTTTTTGGCCTTCAAGAGCAACATAAATATGCCTGGGTATGGCTTTAACAAAATGGTGGATGCTTTATGTAGAAATATTGAACCATGCAAGACTGATTGTGCTACACGGTTGCTTGAAATTGACCAACTTCTCAGTTTTGCCGAGGACGGCATTTCTGCATCGTCGCAAAGGTTGCTTGATAGGCTTGAGATCCATGGTTCGTGCAAGCAACCATCATGTCATGAGCCATTCTTTGGTGGGTGTCACTGTGCTTGATGTATGCTGGCAAATCACTCCCCGACATAACACCGCATCACCAGCCTGTATAGTAGACCAAGCAGGATGCTTCCGTGGACTCATTCATTTTCAGTAACTGCTCCATCCCAATCAGGGTTGCAAATCTGGAGCTCACCCCGGGAACACTGGGCACAAGGCAGGAACAAACCTCTGATGGCCAATTAGAGGCCAATCCCGGTATTGGAATGTTTTTTTTTTTTGGCGGAGAACCTGGACAAAACCCTCATAGACACTGGGAGAACATGCAAGACTGTAACCCAGACTCAGGATTGAAGTGGTGATCCTGGAGCTGAAAAGTCGAGGTGGTAAGACTGCACCACTGTACCAACCTAGATTCATTTTTTGTGCCAAATTCTGACCCTTCCATCCATGATGTCCTTTTTTTTGCATTCCCTAATGGTCCAGTTTTGATGCTCTTGTTGCTACTGGAGATTTTCTGAGAACATCGCCACTCAGCATGGTCTGTTGTGACATCTTTCAAGACAAAGTCTGATAGATATGAGGGGTGATCTGAGGTGACATTCTGCACACCACTGTGCACAATTCCTATGTTGAATTCCTTTAAGCATGCCAATAACTGGTAGGGTTTTTTTTTTTTTTTTTTTTTGCCTTTTGCACAATTCACGGTAAACCCTTGAAACAATTGTGCCTGAAAAAAGCCCCTTGAGAGCTCACTTAGCACCAGACTCAATAAGCCATGTTCAAAGGTGCTTATGTCGCTCAAAAACACATTTCACACATTTCAAATGTAGACAGAAGAAGTGTATTTCAGTCATAAATACAGAATTAGTAAAAAAAAAAAAAAAAAAAATAGCAGCAGGTGTTTCCAGACAAACAGGACATGCAAGAGTTTGCGTCACTTTGGAGTTTTTTTTTGTTTTTTTTTGCTACAGTGGTTTGTTTTCTACCTGTAGGTGCGTCATGTCGGATGACTCAGAGAGGATTAATGTGTGCTCCCTACAGACTTAAAACTGGCGTCCCACAAGGCTCAGTGCTCTGTCCTCTTCCGTGTTCCCCTCTATACCCCTTCTCTTGGTGATGTAATATCTTCACGTTTCCTCCTACCACAGTTATGATGATGACACCACACCTCCTTTCTTTCACACCATTAGAGAGCGAGGTTTCTTCATATATCTTGGCATGTCTGGCAGACATCTCATAATGGATGGCAGCTCATCACACTGAATCCCAGCGAGACCCAGCTGCTGTGTATTTGTGGCAGTGTATGTCCACCGTCACTGCCTTTCTCAACTTCCTGAGAGCTCCTTCCAAAAAGACACTTGGACAGACCTGCGTTCCAAACCTTATTTATAGAGTCTAATGTACACTTGAATATTTGATTAGAAAATTTATCTTCAAGAGGAAGAGTTCAGTCCTTTGAGCCTTGTATCATTTTTTTTTCTCCCAATTTTCAAAGTAGACATTTCAGCAAATTTTTAAAATGTTCTTAAAACAATTATTTGTTTCTAAATAAATATCATACTTTTTGACCATTTATAGTTACATTTACAGTGGGGGAAAAAAGTATTTGATCCCCTGCTGATTTTGTACGTTTGCCCACTGACAAAGAAATGATCAGTCTATAATTTTAATGGTAGGTGTATTTTAACAGTGAGAGACAGAATAACAACAAAAAAAATCCAGAAAAACGCATTTAAAAAAAGTTATAAATTGATTTGCATTTTAATGAGGGAAATAAGTATTTGATCCCCTACCAATCAGCAAGATTTCTGGCTCCCAGGTGTCTTTTACACAGGTAATGCATCCAAATTAGGAGCACTTTCTTAAAGGGAGTGCTCCTAATCTCAGTTTGTTACCTGTATAAAAGACACCTGTCCACAGAAGCAATCAATCAATCAGATTCCAAACTCTCCACCATGGCCAAGACCAAAGAGCTGTCCAAGGATGTCAGGGACAAGATTGTAGACCTACACAAGGCTAGAATGGGCTACAAGACCATAGCCAAGCAGCTTGGTGAGAAGGTGACAACTGTTGGTGCGATTATTCGCAAATGGAAGAAACTGTCAGTCTCCCTGGGTCTGGGGCTCCATGCAAGATGGTGAGGAATCAGCCCAGAACTACACGGGAGGATCTTGTTAATGATCTCAAGGCAGCTGGGACCATAGTCACCAAGAAAACAATTGGGAACACACTACGACGTGAAGGACTGAAATCCTGCAGCGCCCTCAAGGTCCCCCTGCTCAAGAAAGCACATGTACAGGCCCGTCTGAAGTTTGCCTGAATGATTCAGAGGAGAACTGGGTGAAAGTGTTGTGGTCAGGTGTGGTCAGATCTCTTTGGGATCAACTCAACTCGCCGTGTTTGGAGGAGGAGGAATGCTGCCTATGACCCCAAGTCATAACACCATCCCCACCGTCAAACATGGAGGTGGGAACATTATGCTTTGGGGGTGTTTTTCTGCTAAGGGGACAGGACAACTGCACCGCATCAAAGGGACGATGGATGGGGCCATGTACCGTCAAATCTTGGGTGAGAACCTCCTTCCCTCAGCCAGGGCATTGAAAATGACCTTAATGACTTGGAGAGGATCTGCAAAGAGGAGTGGGACAAAATCCCTCCTGAGATGTGTGCAAACCTGGTGGCCAACTACAAGAAACGTCTGACCTCTGTGATTGCCAACAAGGGTTTTGCCACCAAGTACTAAGTCGAAGGGGTCAAATACTTATTTCCCTCATTAAAATGCAAATCAATTTATAACTTTTTTGAAATGTGTTTTTCTGGATTTTTTTGTTGTTATTCTGTCTCTCACTGTTAAAATACACCTACCATTAAAATTATAGACTGATCATTTCTTTGTCAGTGGGCAAACGTACAAAATCAGCAGGGGATCAAATACTTTTTCCCCCCACTGTATGTTATGCATTGTCTACAAGACAAGTTAATTCATGTTATCACTTTGTAGCAGCTATAAACACCAGACTCTCTTTTTTTCTGTCTCTTGAAATTAATAAGACAAAAAAAAAAAATAAAAATCACAGCATATCATGTAATCATGAAACCAGAAAGCACAAAACCCTCCTGTGCTAAAGATCCATTCAGGAATCTGAGGCTACAGTGCAAACAGGTTCAAAGAAACCGGACAGTCAAAGGTTGAAAAAACATCGCCTCGTCTTTATTCAATCTTCAGCAACCCAGTTTGGGTGATCCTGTGCCCACTGTAGCATCTGATTCCTGTTCTTGACTGACAAGAGTGGAACCTGATGTGATCTTCTGCTGTTGTAGCCCATCTGCCTCAGGGTTTGATGTTTTGTATGTTCTGAGATGCTTTTCTGCTCACCACAGTTGTAAAGAGTGGTTATTTGAATTACCGTAGCCTTCCTGTTGGCTCAAACCAGTCTGGCTATTCGCTCCTCTGCCCTCTGTCATCAACAGATTTGTTCCTAATAACAAATCTTAGATTAGCCTTAGATTATGCATGCAAGTCCCTGTGAATGAGCTGTTACTATAGAAACAGTAACATATTAGAACAAGTGCACTAATAAAAGCACATTTAAATCACAGCCGGGACTACCGTCAGATCTTCTTCTGTTATAGAAAATGAATCAACACCTTCAGATTCAAGTATTCAGCAGCACAGCGGTATAACACTCCGTTAATTAATACTCTGTGCCCCTACACTGATAGCTGGTGCAGTTTAATTGGATTTTGAGTGTCAGGTGTGTGAAACTATATTGAGCAAGGCGCACAAGACAGGAAGCTCCGTTTTCACAGCACCTGGCTGGATCGATAAGTCCGCTTCCCCAGACATCGATTGTGGGCAGAAATGAAAAACGTAATTTGCAGGGTAATTATCTGGGGCACTGCTTATGAGATGGCCATTGCTTTTGATCACCTCTAGAGTCATTCGGTATCCAAAGCGAAGAATAGAAGCGAAGAATAATTCTCTATTATTTCATTCCCTGTGTTTTGTTTTTGTCTTGCAGGTGTTTGATTGCCGATGAGGTAAGCCCGTTTTTATCATTTCGAGGTGATGAAAAGTGAAATTATTCCCGTTCAGGCCACTTTGATGCAAGAAAAGGTTATAGAACTTGTAGTACATATTGTTGAAATGTCAAACTAAAACACTGCAGGGCTTTAACTGTGTGTTTTAGTATTTTTATGACCTATTCTACTCATATTCTACTCTATTATACTCCCTTATTCTACTCTTAAAGGTCTCAATAATTAGGTGCTGAAACATAAAACATTGGGAAAAAAACCCCCCACCACATTCTGTTGTATTATGACCCTGTATGCTTAATCCCTTTTGATCGCTTTGGCTTTCAAGTATTCGATATAATTAAGTATTTAATCGATCAGGTAAAGCTTCCATAACTCAAACATAGACTTTCTGGCAGATTTTACAAATACAGTGGATATAAAAAGTCTACACACCCCTGTTAAAATAGCAGGTTTGACGATAAATCATGCCGGATCTTTTCCAAACCTTTAACGTGATCAAGCAACCAAAAAAATTCAAGTGAAAAAACATAAAAAATAGAAATGTTTTAGGAATAAAAGAAGAAGAAAAAAACATACTGTATCCAGGTTGAACAAGTGCACACACTCTTTTATAATGAAGCATGAGACTGTGCTCAGAATTAACCAATCACATTCAAACTTGTGTTCAAAATTCATAATCGTACACCTGCCATCAATGAAATGATTCTGCTTAATTAAAGATCTGCTGTTTCTGTATGATTTTACTGACACCATCGATCAGGAGAGTTTCAGAATTTCCAGAGCATTAGATGCACCATGGAAAACCGTGAAGGCCACCAACAAGTGGAGAAAATGGAGCTGAACAGTGGCGTCAACAGGACGTCCCTCCAAACCTGATGAAAGGACGAGAAGAAAACTTATCAGGGAGGTCGTCAAGAGACCTACAGCAATGTTAAAGGAGCTGCTGGGATATGACACGTACTGTTCACTCTGCATGTGACAACAATCTCTCGTATTCTTCACATGTCTGGGCTGTGGGGTAGGGTGGCTAGAATTAAGCCCTTTCTCATAAAAAAAAAAAAAAAAAAAAAAAACAACCCAAAAAACCATCCAAGCTGAACTAAATCACACCAAACCACGTGGCAAAATGCGTTCTGGTCTGATGAGACTATGGTCGAACATTTTTAGGCAGAATTCTAAAAAGATATGTTTGGTGCTGAAACAAGACAGCTTATCACCCAAAGAACACTATACCCACAGTGAAGCATGGTGATGGCAGCATCATGCCATGTGGCTGCTTCTCTTCAGCTGGGACTGGGGCTCTAGTCAGGATAGAAGGAATCGTGGATATCTCCAAATACCAATCTATTTTGGCACAAAACCTGCAGCCAAAGATGAGGGGAAAATTTCCACCTTCCAGGACAATAACGACACAAATCCAAGCAAACAAAGAAACGGCTTCAGAAGACATTCGACAGATCGACATTTTGGAATGGTGCAGTCAGAGCCCGGATCCAAATCCTATCGAAAAACCCGTGGAATGACTCGAAGAGGGCTGTGCACAAGAGATCCCCTCGCAGTTTGTTTGATCTAGAGCATTTTTGCAAGGAAGAGTTGAACAAAATTGCCAAATCAAAATGGAAGTGTTGGTACTCTCTCACCCAAAAAGACAGAACGCTGTATTAAAAGCAAAATGAGCTTTAATAAAGTTGTAATTATGGGGTGCGCACACTTATGCAGCCAGATCAAGATTTTTTTTTTTTTTTTCTTCTTTTATTTCCTAAAGGTTTGTATTCGTTTTTCAGTTGAATGTTGTTGGTTGCTATATCACATTAAAAGTGGAAAAAGCATGAATCTTTTATGTCTATCCCTTGAACGGAATCATTTTCCTTCGAGTTGTTTCCGAATTGTGGTAACCGATTCCACAGACCATCCAAATGAATAAATGTTGATGTTTATTATAATGAGAAATGGTGAATGTTTAAACTCTGCTGCTGAAGATGGGGCTTGGAAAGACGGTGCAGGCCATCTCGGTGGCGTACC
This sequence comes from Cranoglanis bouderius, assembly GCA_023630585.1. Taxonomy (NCBI): domain Eukaryota; kingdom Metazoa; phylum Chordata; class Actinopteri; order Siluriformes; family Cranoglanididae; genus Cranoglanis; species Cranoglanis bouderius. Next base: position 17,488,235 of record CM042555.1, on the reverse strand, counting down.
TCTACAGACACGAGTGGCCTCTGCTGATCGTGGTGCCATCGTCACTGAAGTACCCATGGATCGAGGAGCTGGAGCGCTGGGTTCCCGAGCTCCATCCTGATGACATCAACCTGGTGGAGAGCAAAGCTGATATCATGTATGCCACTTTTTTTTTTTTTTTTTAAACTTGCTAAACCTTGCAGGTCATAACGCATAAGGCATTGACGAAAAACTGGGTAAATATGTCGATAATTTGTATTAAAAAAAAAAAAAAAAAAAAAAAAAAATTCAAACCAATGTATATTTTGTACCAAGGCTCTTTTTTCCTGAAACTTGAAATGAAACAAATATGTGAGGTGTTTTTATTATATTTTTGCTTTTATTACTTTCTTGCATTTCCCAGTTTGAGCTTAGCGATCATGGTATGAATGCTGATGCCTTGAGTAATTTCAAGAAAATGTGTTCTGTACTTTTTTTTTTTTTTCTTTTTCTTTTTTCTTTTATAGATTGAGCTCAGGCTTCGTGCAGAGACGGTATTATGGCTGAGACATGCTGAGTTGTTTGAGAACAGCCCCAAACTAAACTTTTGTTGCGCTAAAACCTTCCCATGAATCCACAAGAACTAAAGGCCCTTTTCAAAATATTAATAGCAAGCCGGCATTCAGTTGTAGTGTGTGTGTGCTGTGTGTTGAGCAAAAGCACAAGCTCCTTTGCCTGGATATATCGGGAAGGCGGGTTGCACAGGCACAGGGGTCTTGTTGCCTTTTTGCCCGTTATCGATGCTTCTAAAAAGAGCTGCACAAATTGGCCTGCTCATCCCAAAGATCTCGGCCTGGGGTCGATCCGAGCCGCCATTCGCTGCCATGGCAACGGCTTCTCGATGGCCTTGTGTTTGTGATGTTTTAACTCTGATGGCCTACGGGACAAACACAGCAAAAACATTTTTTACTATCAAGAGTGCAAAAAATGGCTTCCGTTGTAAGGATACACAGTGCATTTTTAAAAATAGGCGATCCTTCAGAGCAGTGCCTCATGAGCCAAAGAACATAAAAATGGATAATTTAAGAGAATCGATTATTTAGCTTGTACTGAAAGTTTAGTAGGAAGATTGTACTGGACATACGAGTGGTTTTGTTTTACAGAGAGGTAACTGGGAGTGGGTCAGCATAAAAGATTAACAGTAACCATTTAACTCTATTACAGCTTTTGAGCTTAAAAAACAATAAACAAAAACAATTGCAAGGTGAGTGAACATGATGTGATCTTGAAGACTCTCAAGAGGTTTCATCATTTGTGTTGTCATTTTCAAATTGGTCTGAATTTCTTCGTAGAGGCAAGATCAAAATCTTGACAGCTTTACCTTATTTCCAGCCCTAAGCGACCGTCCTTGTGTCAAAATATCTCGGACCTTGTTAATTGCTAATAGACGCTGTGTGTAATTTTAGGGGGATCAGCCAGAGCAAGGTGACGGTTCTGGGCTACGGGTTGCTCACCAATGACGCACAGTCCCTAGTGGATGCGCTGAAAAAGCAGCGCTTTGGCGTCGTCATAGTGGACGAGTCGCACTACCTGAAGTCCCGGAATGCAGTGAGGACGAAGATCCTGGTGCCGCTGATCCAGAGCGCCAAACGTGCAATCCTGCTCACGGGAACACCAGCACTAGGCAGACCAGAAGAGGTAACAGCACTTATAGGAATGTACTTTGGTCTGGTTCCCTTACAGAGATCTTGAATTACCTTCTCTGTTTTACTTTCTATGTGCTGTTTTTGAAAAATTAGGAGAGGGAATATTTTTGTGTGAATGAAATTTTTCAACTCGTATACTGTCCCAGTATGCTTATAATTCTAGCAATGAGTTTATCACTAGGAGGCGCAAAAATATTGATGAAAACAACTGGAGGCCTTCTTTCCTCTGAATCATCAAAATTGCTTACAATATTCATTTAAATTTTTAGCGTTCACTGATCAGCCATATCATTAAAACCACCTGCCTAATATTGTGCGGCCAAAACAGCTCTGACCCGTTGAGGCATGGACTCCACAAGACCTCTGAAGGTGTGCTGTGGTATCTGGCACCAAGACGTTAACAGCCGATTCTTTAAGTCCTGTAAGTTGCGAGGCGGGGCCTCCATGGATCAAGCTTGTGTAGCGTATGACTATGCTCAAACTGATTTCCAAATTAACCCAAACTAAACATAGAAAGTTTCACCACGTAGGCGACCCAGAGTAACCCCGAGAGGCCTCCTCTGACCAGATGCACCTTTAGGATGCAAAAAGCCTCTCTGGGACCCACACAGGACTTACCCCTGCAATAAAAGAAACCTTTGATGACTGAACGTCTGGGAAACTTCATGATTAGTTCGTCAGCAGGGGTCCACCAGACCAAGGGGCCTGTAAATCTCTAATCTAATCTCGGTTTACGACACACACACCCACGCTTACCTTACACACACAATGGAGAAACCCCTCTCTCTTCAATGTAACGTGTAATTATATGTAATTATTCCATGTCTAAATAGTGTGATGTTATTTTGTCTACATATATTGTGTGTTTAACTAACCTTAATGACTTTAAATAGTTTTAATCTAGCATATCATTTTAAATGTTTGTAACCAGGTTTTACTTGTAATATTCTTTACAAATCCATCGAATTTGGTATGTAATTAATCATCTCGAGATACCCAGATTGATTATGCATATCATATTGCAATGGGATACATCATTTCATGTTTTCTCTTAATTTCATTTATAACACAGTATAGACCAGCCCCTCCCTGGACATTTAAATTAGGGTCCGAGACCAGACAAAGAAAGTCATCCAGACATGCAAACCCAACTTCCTGATTGGCCCATAGCCCAAAGAGGCGTGTGCGTTGGTGTTGTTTTTAAAACAACACCACGCTCACTTCAGTCATGATTTGAGAGTTAGACTTCAGAGTTTGACTTCACTTCTCAACTTCATTTCTTCCGGTTTCTCTCCCCCGGGGCCACGTGCCCCGGCAAGAGGAAGCCAGGATCTCTCTCTCTCCGGACACAAGACGCAACTACCTCCGGGCTCACGCCTTTTCAAACAACAACGATCCAGCGAACTCTACACGACCTCGCACAAACTCTCAACCTTGAGGCTATGCAAGTATAGTTAATGACCTATATCTGCGTTTAAGATTGTACCCCTGTGTTACAGGAGAATTAAGTTCGTGCTGGTTCTGAAAAAGGCTAATTAGTTGTGTTTTTGTCTAGATATATAGACTAGTATAGATGTGTATATATGTATGTTTTGCTTAGAGTTAGTCTTGTGTATCCATAGTCACATATAGCTATTAAAATCTATTATCCCACGCTTGATTTTCTCTGTTTTGTTGACGGGATGAGTCAATTAATTACTGCAATCTCGATTACCCGCTCTAATCTTTAATAATAAACTTCGTGAGTTAATTCTTCCTGGCCAGAAGGATAAACCCACTCTTTAGAGTTCATAAAGCTGATCTAGGCCACATACATAGTCATAATTAATTATAATCCGTTGTAGTTAATTATCTATATGTATATGTGCACCTATATAAATTCCCTTTCATGGCTGATGTATATTTATAACTGGTCACAACACACGTTGATTAGATATATAGATATATTTCACGCCAGTCGAGCTAATTCCTCACATAAATTGGAGAATACATTTAAACGTGTTAAACATCTTTTAATTTGTTACGTAAATCATAACTGGTGGAGAATATTATTTTAAACGTTGCAGATTCTTCCGAATTACTACACATTCCTGTAGATAACGCGGGCACGCTTTAAAACTCGCCTCCTTTAAAAAGGTGCGTTGAATCCAAGCGTGCGCTTCTGTTTCGTTTCATGCTTAAAGTTGATCCATTACATTATTCTGGTGGAAAAGAATAATGTATAATAATGCCCCCTTTTGTAATTTCGCTACACTTGTTTGTCTAGCACATCCCACTGATGCTCGATCGGATTGAGATCTGGGGAATTTGGAGGCCGAGTCAACACCTTGAACTCTTTGTCATGTTCCTCAAACCATTCCTGAACAGTTTCTGCAGTGTGGCAGGGAGCATTATCCTGCTGAAAGAGGCCACTGCCATTAGGGAATACTGTTGCCATGAAGGGGTGTACTTGGTCTGCACCAATGTTTAGGTAGGTGGTACGTTTCAAAGTAATATCCACAGGAATGCCAGGACCCAAGGTTTCCCAGCAGAACGTTGCCCAGAGCATCACACTTCCTCCACCAGCTTGCCTTCTTCTCATCCCGGTGCTGTCTCTTCCCCAGGTAAGAGACGCACACGCACCTGGCCGTCCTCATGATGTAAAAGAAAACGTTATTCATCAGACCAGGCCACCTTCTTCCACTGCTCCATGGTCCATTTCTGATGCTCACATGCCCATTGTAGGTGCTTTCGGCGGTGGACAGGGGTCAGCATGGACACTCTGATTGGTCTGAGGTTACGCAGCCCTATACGCAGCAAGTTGCCATGTACTGTGTGTTCTGACACCTTTCTATCATAGCCAGCATTAACTTTTTCAGCAGTTTGTGCTACAGTGGCTCTTCTGTGGGATCGGACCAGACGGGCTAGCCGTCACTCCCCATGTGCACCAGTGAGCTTTGGGTGCCCATGACCTTGTCGCTGATTCACCGGTTGTCCTTCCTTGGACCACTTTTGGTAGGTACTATCCATATCGGGAACACCCCACAAAACCTGTTGTTTTGGAGATGCTCTGACCCAGTCGTCTAGCCATCACAAGTCGCTCAGATCCTTGCGCTTGCCCATTTTTCCTGCTTCCAGCACATCAACTTTGAGAACTGACCGTTCACTTCCTGCATAATGTATCCCATCCCTTGACAGGTGCCACTGTAACAAGATAATCAATGTTATTCACTTCACCTGTCAGTGGTTTTAGTGTTCTTGCTGATCAGTGTATGTGCGCGATCAAACGTACGCTTGGTAGGTAATCGATCATGACAATTAATTATACCATAAATAACAATAAATGTACAACCTGGACACCAGAATCACCTTAAGTGATTCCAGACACTGTGTAATGTAAATATAAAGCGGGAATACACCAGATCCACCATAAAGTAAATATTTCCTTTTTCATGTTCAATAGAGAAAAGGAACCAAGTACATAAAGATTATAAGCAGAAGCAGATTTATATCCGATTGTAGGAAGTCTGAGATGCAGTGTGTCCCTCCAAGCCACATTTAAAGATCAAAACGCCTCCCTGTCCTCGGGTGATTATAGCTTACTGAGTGCTTCCCTTTTCTTGGCTCAGTGTCACAACACCTCCACATAGTATGGCGTTTCATGTATACAGTATACGCATATAATTCATTTATATCATCTGTGAAAACAATCAGTGCAGTTTTCTCTCCTAATTGAGACCGTACCTAATTCTTGCCAGCTAGGTCGTCTGTGTCAGCCGTGAACGCTGCGAGGTTGAAGGTTAACACACACATCGTCAGACCCACATGATGCCAGCCAAACTGCTGCTCATTCATCGTGAACGCGCTCAGCTTATTCTCTCTCGGACTCGGGATTTAAAATGATCTTCCAATGATCGGGCAAACTCGATATATATATGCGCTAAGGGTTTTTGTGTTTTTTTTTTTTTTTTCTTTCTGCCTACTTTCTGCATTTTCCATTGTTATGTGACTGTTGGAACTGTCCAGAAAACAAAATGTTTAAATCACTCATTCATCACCTTCCGAATCGTACGATACCAGTCTAGTCTGGATATTGTGGACAAATATATTTAACAGTGTCTTTTTCCTTTGGTTCAGCTTGTTCTAGTTTTATCGGTGTAGATATTTACTTCCCCTGGAGCTCCGAAGCTGAACACACTGTGCGGAAGTGTGTGGGTGTATGTGCGTCTCTCTCTCTATCTATCTATCTGTCTGTCTGTCTGTCTGTCTGTCTGTCTGTCTACTAAGCACAGCATCCATCTCTGCCTTTATTACTATCTGCAAAAAACGTGACTGGACAGAGGGAATGAATTTCAGTCTCTCTCTCTCTCTCTCTCTCTCTCTCTCTCTCTCTCTACACCTATCCCTCTGTCTTTTTTTTTTTTTTTATCTCATGGCGCAGTGCCAAGCTTTGATGAACACATTTGCCTGGAGAAATGAGCAGATGGAACCTGGATTTATATAATTGCTGCTTATTATTCCCAGGGAAAAAAAAAAAAAAATCATTCCATTGAAACCTGACGTGTCTAACACTAGCCATTGATAGCGAGGTATCAAAGGAAGCTGTGCTAAACCTTCCATACTGACAGAGACTGAGTGAACAATAGAGCTGTGAAACACCATTTACACCCTCTGGCTGTTTTCACACTATTTCTGTAGTACTCTCTAAAGGATTGCGTTTCCGCTGGGGGAAATATCCAGAACTCGGATTTTAAGAAGCCCTGGAGTAGTAGTAGTAGTCGTTGTTGTTGGCCATTTCTCGTTCTCATTCCACATATCCTTTCTTTAAATTTTCCTCCTCTTTTGTGGAAATTCCTCCAGTTTCCCGACTGAGATGTTGACTTCTTCTACAACAGATTCATAGATGATTTGATCGTTTGTTTCTGTAATTCACGATTCCTTTTTTCTAATTCTGCACACTTGGGATGCGTCAATGCTGATACTGTGCTCACTTATAATACTGTAATACCAGGTGGTACTATTTGACGTAAACCTAGTGTATGCTGTCGCGCTAATGAACAGATGACGGAATGACTGCAATCTGGACGTATTTCACGATTAATCATGGCAATCAAAGTAAAGCAGGCTGCAGATTGTGCCCTGTGAAAATATCGAGCGTTGCCCTACAATACGAGATTGAAAATAAAAGCTCCTAACCAGTGTGTTGTTTTAATAACTACTATTCTATTCAGCTGTTTAGCTACTATTGGTCCTTGACAATGAGGGATTCAGACGCAGTAAAAAAAAACAAAAACGAAAATGTTGTTTACTTACAGCTGTAAAGAAGTGCCTTTCCGATATAAAACAAAACCCGATCTTCTCAACTGCAACCCTAGTCGGGGCCATGGTAAATGTTCCATGACGTCCCTGATTGATTGATTGACGCACTATTCCTACTGTAGAATCGGAATTCTACAGTACAATGTGCAATGAAAAACCCAGTATCTCAAAATATTAGAATAAAGGATTCATAATACAGAAATGTCGTCCTGAGAAGCGCTCTAATTAGCTAATTAACTCGAAACACCTTTTTACTCAAAACACCATTGCTCAGTGGTCCAAAGTCCTCTTTTCAGATGAAAGTAAATGTTGCATTTCATTCGGAAATCAAGGTCCCAGAGTCTGGAGGAAGAGCGGAGAGGCACAGAATCCAAGTTGCTTGAAGTTTCCACAGTCGGTGATGATTCGGGGTGCCATGTCATCTGCTGGTGTCGGTCCACTGTGTTTTCTCGAGGCGAGAGTCGATGCAGCCGTCTACCAGGAGATCTTAGAGCACTTCATGCTTCCGTCTGCTGACAAGCTTTATGGAGATGCTGATTTCCTTTTCCAGCAGGACTTAGCACCTGCCCACAGTGCCGAAACTACTAGTAACTGGTTTGCTGACCATGGTGTTACTATGCTTGATTGACCAGCCAACTCACCTGACCTGAATTTTGTCAAGAGGAAGATGATGGACACCAGTCCCAACGATACAGATGAGCTGAAGGCCGCTAACAAAGCAGCCTGGGCTTCCATAACACCTCAGCAGTGCCACAGGCTGATTGCCTCCATGCCACGCCGCATTGATGCAGTAATTCATGCAAAAGAAGCTCTGAGTGCACAAATTAACATACTTTTCAGAAGGTTGACATTTCTGTATTATGAATTCTTTATTCTAATATTTTGAGATACTGGATATTTGATTTCCATGAGCTGGAAGCCGTAATCATCAAGATTAAAACAAAAAAAAGCCTTGAAGTCTTTCACTTTATGTGTAATGAATCTAGAATATGTGAAAGTTCCACTTTTTGAATTAAATTATGGAAAAGAATGAACTTTTCCACGATATTCAAATTTTTTGAGATGCACCTGTACTTGTCCGCTCCGTTACAGCGGGCACTATAACACTAATCTGCTTGGAATCTCATTTCCGTTGTATTCCTTCCCTGAATGGTGTGACGGTTAACCAATCAGAAGGCCAGGGGTTCAAGCCCCAGCACTGTCAAGCTGCCAGTGTTGGGCCATTGAGCAAGCCCCTTAACCCTCTCTTCTCCAGGGACGGCGTATCACGGCTGACCCTGCGCCCTGGTCTTAGCTTCCTAACATAGATTAGGTTCAACATTCAAATGATTCCCACCCATGTTCATGAAGCTCCACCCCCAGGATCTACAGTGGCCCGTAGATTAAAGTGTCTATGAAATGATTGACAGGAGGCACTTCCAAATACATCCAAGTGTTCTGGACCGGAAGTCAGTTTTCCAAACAGGGTTTTCTCAGCGAATTAATACACTCCTGCTAAGGCCACAGATTAAAGCATTGTTTTTTTGTTTTTTTTGTTATTATCATGTTCTACATGATCTACACCATCCACGTTATTTGTACAAGTAAGGAATTAAAAAAAAAATCGACTATTGCACCTTTAATAACATCTCGATTCTACGATGTTCCACCAGTCCAGGCGACGGAGGACATGTGACGATCAGATAGAGAGAGCGATCTGAGCTCAACTCCAAACTGATGCACCTCTTACAAATTCTCCCAACCTCTGTATTTTATAATAACGGAAACCTCTGCTGAGACTTCCTGATGCAGGAAATAAAAACGACATTAAATACAGTAGCGTCCTCGCCCTCGCTCCCCGGCAACCCGTTTCTGTGGTTTGTTTGCTTTTTTTTTTTTTTTTTAACTGCGTATAAATGGAAACCTGTGGGCGGCTTCCGTTCCACTGCAGAATAAAACCGTTGTCGTTCGATTACGCTCGTTAGAATTTCTGCTCCCGAAACAGAAACGGCGAGAACAGAAATGCAGTCAAGCGATGTCCTAAAAGAATTTCGAATGGTGCAGTCCTCCAGTGAAAGCACTTTCCTGTTTTACTTTGCAGTTGACTGATAAGCCTTGCAACTTCATTATTATTTTTTTTTCTTCTCTTGACTTGTCCGTCGCGTCAGGTTGAAGACATTGCTGTAGACATGTACGGGCACTGACGTGAGAAATAACCGCACAGCAGCAGCTGACAGGTTGTTTATTCTGCGTCGAAACCGTGAACATGCAGAAGGCCACTTTCAAACCTGATCTCTCTCTCTCTCTCTCTCTCTCTCTCAGCTCTTCATGCAGATCGAAGCTTTGTATCCGAGGCGCTTCGGCACATGGAGCGAGTACGCCAAGAAATACTGCAATGCTCACTACAGGTGAACACCTCCCTTTGATTACATTAGGAAGGTTAATGAGTGGATTTATTACCGGGGAAACGTTCCACCAATGAACAGATTTATTAATTACTGATAACTATTTCTTCATTTTCTAAGTACAGGGCGTGTAAATTGTATCAGCCAGTGCATCTTTTAATTTTCTGTTGGGTGGCATGTTCTATGGTCTTAACGCTTCATCTATTCAAAGAATGAACGAGCCGGCAAACGTTCGCATCCGATTTCCTCACACGTGAACACGTGGCGTCTGAATACATTTGTAATCGCTACTATTTAGCTTTATTTTACAAATCATTAACTGCATGCGCTCACTACACACTACTGTACAATAGACACTACTATTGAGTGCACAAGACCATTTGTGATTCAGCCACAGGAAAAGAATGACTTCAATACGTGCATTTTAGAAACGTTTCGGATGAACGAACTTGTGCGTTGGAGCAAAGGTTCCGGTAAAAGCTCTTACAGAAGGTTGTGTACATTTAATGCCCGTAAAATGGCTGCCAGTCACCCAAAGCTTCTCCATAATTTACTTCTCATTATAGTCTCACACACACACTCAGGACTGTAAAGTTCTCCTCATAACGAGGTGCTTGAAAGTGTGAGAAGAGCAACAAGTGTGTGATGGTTTTTTTTTTTTGGTTGGGGGGGGGCTGATTACATGTGTGTTTAATGACAGAGCTGCTCCTGAGAACCCAATGAGTGGGTAACCGCCTGTGTGTGTGCATTTAGATTCTTCGGGAGCAGGCGTCAGTGGGATTGCCGGGGAGCGTCTCATCTGGACGAGCTGCACCAGAGGCTCAGCGAGATCATGATCCGCAGACTTAAAGCCGAAGTGCTCACACAGCTGCCGGCCAAAATCCGCCAGAGAATCCCTTTCGACCTGCCAAAAGAGGCGGCCAAGGTACACACAGGACCCCACACACGCGCCTTCACTACACACTCGAAAGTGCACTTTAAACAAACCCAATTAGCAGCAAACACCAATATTAACACAGCGCTGTCACTGAAAAAAACTAGCCCTGGTAACAGCTTTTAATAGGTTATGATTTAACAAAGAAGAACACAGGATAATTATTTACATGGTAAAGTTTTTAAGGCTGTGGCTTTCTTTGGGAACTACTTTCTTTGAGAGAGCAAAAAAAAATACAAAACTGTTTGGCCATACTGTGTCTGAAATATCAGTTACTCTGTATTAATTTCTTCTTTATAGAGCTGTTGTACAAAAGCAATATAACGCGCAATCCTGCCCGACTGAATAACAGCACGGCTGTGATTACCTACGGCACTCGGCCCGCCGATATTCAGTACAGCAGCACACTAGCTCGTCTGATACCGCTTAAACGAACCTCATGTCACACTAAACAGCACTAAAATAGAGTTCAGACAAATCGAAGCAACAGCGAAAGTCCACACCCGCACGCACAAACACGGCTACTGACTATAATACCGTCGTTCACACATACGCTGACGCACGAACACACGCTCATTGATTCACACAGACACATTCATAAACACACCGAGAAAAGTTCACACTCTCACGTCTTTCTCTCTCTCACACACCCATACGCTAACATCTCCAATCATCCAATCTGAGATGAGACAGAATCAGACAGGCTAAATATAGCGCTAATTACCACTCCATAACCACCCCGTGGCCGTTGCTAGGCGATCGTATTCGATTAGCACTAATTATCGTTTTATCTCACTTGTCCATGATCACAGGTCCCGGCCCCCCCCCCCCTCCCTCTTTTTTTTTTTTTTTTTTCTCCCTGCTCTCTTTTCAAGCTCTGATGAGCTGTCAGCATGTTATTCAGAGGAGAAAGTCTTTATTCTCTCTCTCAGAAGTAGCCATTTTGGCTCTCCTTTCTTTCTAATGCTCACCGGGTTAACGCACCAATCTGATTAAAGCCGTGTGTGTGAGACTAATAGAGACCATTCATTCATTTATTCAGTTATCTTCTGTAAGCGCTCATTCATCACGTATCTTGGTCAGGGTCACGGTGGATCCGGAGCACAAACCTAACAGCATGGGGTTGTGTTTTTTTTTTTTTTTTTTTTTGGAAGGAAACCAGAGAACCCCAAAGAAAACCAGTGAGGACACTGGGAGAACATGTGAAGCTCCGCACGCAGAGATTAACCCACGTTCAGGATCGAACCATAGAACCTGGAGCCGTTTCAGCGCCACTTTCAATTTTTGTATACTGTTGGTTCTCTCGGTTCTCAGCGGTCGTGGAATCTCAGCAACTCACACCAGCGCCACGTACCATGTGCTAAAGAAAGGGCCATCACTCAGTATGTGGTCGGCGATTGGCCAGTGTCCACGCTTGAATGAATGAACGGAAGGAAGGACGTCTTCTCAGACGCAAACACATTCATCACGAACCGTAGTAAAAACAGGCTTCGGTGGTACAGTCAAGTTACTTCTCGTCACATCCAGGACAAGTCCAGTGTCCAAGGGGTGGACACCAAGTACCACCAAAGTTGAGTCTTCAAAATCTTTAACTCTAAAGCTGCTTTCACATACGGAGTCCGTTTCAATCAAACCCTGGTGCGTTTTACTACTTGGGTCTGTGGCGTCAACCGAAGCCGTTGATCCCATACCTTCAAGCACGGTACGAGCAAACTCTTATCACAATGAGAAAGCGATTCATTTCTGAATCGACTCGACTGCAGGAAGTGAACCAAATTTCAATGAGGCACATTTTACTTCGTCTTTGGTCCAAGTTTCACGTTGCGAGCCGTTAGCAAAACAAACGCTTTTTTTTTTTTTTTTTTTTACGCAACGCAGTTCCCATCAGACCCATCGTTCTGGTGCGGAGCCGAGCGCGATTGCCGTGCTCACGAACGTCTAAATGAAACCGGACCAAAGGGGGAGAAAACGCACCAGGTTCCGAAATGAGCGCTCCGAACGAACCAGGCATGAAGACGCTCTGAGACAGAGCAGTAGTGCTGCAGAAATGCCACGTGTTCCGGAGATTCAGAGCTAAACAAAGTCAAGAAACGTTGGATGTGTCGCGCGGAATGTTATTTATGTAGCTATGTAGCAATTTACGCCGCCCTGCATCTAGAAAAAAAGTTTATGCTGTTTTGCAAATCACACTTGTTTTTACCTATTTTGGTCACGCTGAGTTCAAATATGCCACTGAAAATTCCCTATCACGTCCTGTTTTGCCACAAAATAAGAACGAAGTTTTTAATAATTTTGCTAAATTTATATTGCTTTCAGGGTTTTATTTAAATTGGTAGAAGCTGTCAAATTTCACTATTATTATTTATTAATTACAACAATAGGCACACAAAACATAACACTTGTTTACAATATGAACAGCAGACAAATAGTCTGTGAAACGTTTGTGAAAATCTCTAAATGAAGCTATTTCAAAAGACGAACATTATAATAATATGCAGAGTGCTTAAGGAGTGAACTTCCTTTTGAGGGATCTTCTGGACTGGTAAAACACCCACAGATGCAGCAGAAATCATCTGGGCTGTGCTCGCATTTCCGTCTTTCACTGGTCATTATAAATCCCTGGAATCAGGAGTTTTGTGTGCATGTAAGTGTGCCTAGCATTCATATAAGGGCTAATCAGAGGAAAAGTGATAAATGTTGCTCACCTATTGTACATAAACATAGTGTTTCCTGTGTTGGTGGCAGTGGATCTGGCAACAGCTCTAACGTTTATGGTCCATCTTCGGCAAAAAAGCTCTACACTGGACATCAGGCTTTGTGAAAAGTTGTGTTGTTCTAGAGCAAAACTAACAGCATATCTGGACTCAGCATCTAAGTATTAGTAAGAAACAACTATCAGATCCTATTCAGCAAATCTGATGCAGGGCGGTGTTATCGAACGTCAGCTCCGTGTTCACCCATACATCATTTGTGTGACTGATGGGGGGTGAAAGTGCCCTAAGTCGAAGTCCGACTCGAGCTTCAATCATGTTCCTGGACTCGAAGCACTATATCGCCGTGTTGGAGTATATTAACAAAGCACCTGTACGATTCCGTAGGTTTATCAGAGAAAACAAAAAAAAGCAGCTCATCGTATAGTGAACATGTCATGTCTAATCATCTGTCGAGTTCTATCTCATTCTCTCGCTGTCTTTTTCAATTTGTCATAGCGTTATAGGAATGATGTATGCGACCTTGTTTTTCTTCAGAAAATTTTCTTTTCACTTGTTTGTTACTGTCTGACAGCAGATTGTGTTTTGTGTGTGTGTGTGTGTGTGTGGGTGTGTGTGTGTGTGTGTGTGGGTGGGTTTGTGTGTGTGTGTGTGGGTGGGTTTGTGTGTGTGGGCATCTGCCAGAACATGGAACTACAAAAAGCACCTTATCTCCTGCCGTTTCTCATAAATCACCTGCTATGACAACACACACACACACACACACACACACACACACACACACACACACACACACATACACATACACACATACGCACACGCACACAGAAACATGAATGTGTGTACATACCCAAGCAGGCATTTCATGGCATCTCATGCACATGCAATGGTTTTGCATCATGCGTGCACACTTATTCCTCGTACACACACACACACACACACACACACACACACACACACACACCCTCACAGACACACGTATACACAGACGAGAGTGAGCACACCGGGAGCATCGGCAAGCGAGGTCATTAAAAGAGAGCACAGTGTGTGTGAATTGTGCGCACACAAAGGTGGCGCAGTGAAGCGAGCAAGCGAGCGAGCAGAAAAGCTTCCACACATGAGAGCACTTCAGTTCGGTGAGCACGGAGCACTGAGGCATGCAAGCTGAGGACAGAGAACCCTGATGTGGTCTTGCGCTGCTGTAGCTCGGGGTGTAACGATGCATCGTGACATGATTCATTGCGATGAAAAAGTGACCATGTGCATCTTTATAAATATGTACGCATGTAGGTATGTAGATGTGCAAAAGGTTACCTTTTGCATCCGCAAAGGTAATACACCAAGTGTAATGCTGTGGGTAGGGATTTGTGTGTCTGTGAAGGTGTTAAAGCAACAGTAATGGTGTGTGTGTGTGTGTGTGTGTGTGTGTGTGTGTGTGTGTGTGTGTGTGTGTGTGTCTGCCTGCCCGTAAAGGTAGTACAGCAGGAATAGTGCTGTGTGTGTGTGTGTGTGTGTGTGTGTGTGTGTGTGTGCGCGTGAGTATGTGCCCACAAAGGTATTAAAGCAACAGTAATGCTGTGTAGGGGTGTGTGTAGGGCTGTGTGTGTAGGACGGTGTGTGTGTGTATACAAAGATAATACAGCTGTAGTATTGGTGTGTGTGTGTGTGTGTGTGTGTGTGTGTGTGTGTGTGTGTGTGTGTGTGTGTGTGGGTGTGTGCCTTAAAGGTAGTACAGCAAGAATACTGGGGTGTGTGTGTGTGTGTGCGTGCCTTAAAGGTAGTACAGCAAGAATAGTGGTGTGTGTGTGTGTGTGTGTGTGTGTGATTTATTACACCGGTGCCCTGTGCTTCCACATTCCCCTTCTACTGTCACAGGTCACATGACCTAGCGATAGTGAGCTGATGTTCTGGAACATCAGGGACATCTGCCCTTCTCCTCCAGACACACACACACACACACACACACACTTACAGCCTTTCTTCTTTTCTCTGTGTCTGTGTGTGCACTGGAGAGGAAGGTAGGGCATATTGTACTCTCTCATTAATTTTTCTGGCCCCTATAACACAAAAAAGACACAATAGAATAACTCAACTCATCTCTCTCTCTCTCTCTCTCTCTCTCTCTCTCTCTCTCTCTCTCTCTCTCTCTCTCTCTCTCTCTCTCTCTCTCTCTCTCTCTCTCTCGCTCTCTCGCTCTCTCTGTTTGCAGGAAGCCAGCACCAGTCTGGAGAAGTGGGAGAGTTTAATGCGCTCTGCGGGCTCCGGCGTGTCGGAGAACGAGAACCCGTTCACAGAAGTGATGGGTCTCATCACGCAGATGTACAAGCAGACTGCAGTAGCTAAGGTACTATATATATAAGGTTCTCTATCGGTGTCAAATCCCTCGTTTTTAATCATTTAGACGATTTGGGGAAAATTGAAAATGAATATGAGCCTATAATTTTATTTTACACTACCGTGGAGAGAAAAAAAAAACATTAGCAGTAGCTTTATACTCTTGTGTTAAACCTGCAGTAACTTCAGAAGGTGAAAATTGTCGTTTGATACGATGTGAAAATGCGAACCCTAATTTAGAGATGTAGCTACCGACTAATCTCCAAACACTGATTCTTGAACGAGAAGAGCAACTCTGACCAACCCGTTAAACATCATTTGATTCGCTTTCATCAGTTCAAAATCATACCGAGTACATTACAAAAATTGAACAATGTTTGTCTGTTTTGCTGAGTCGGTAAAAAGTTTCACCTTATTACAAGCTGATTTTTTTTTTTTTAAAAGAAAGACATTTCCACCTCACTGTTAAACTGATAGATGAACTACGACACTGTGTTGGGAGCAACAAGGCGTGCTGTTGTCATGTTACTGGGAAACCGGGACGACTTCCTCTGTCCTGAAGACTTTGCCATGGCGGACTTTTCTCAGCTGCCACGCTTCACCATGTCCCGTCCGGATGGAAGCATAAATCAGGTTTAAATCAGGCTTTAACCCTCCGGAATATTTGAGCCGTTAGCCTGCTATCGATTAGTCGCGAGCGCGGTCCAGTCGATCCAATCTGATGTTAGATTCCGCCCACTGGTTTTGATGGATGATGTTGACGGATTTAATTCTTTCACAGCCTGCACCGCATGAAATAAATGAAAAAGTGAAATGTATAATTACATAGTCTACGTCTATAAACGGTTTATGGAGAAAAAACACTTTAGGGGGGGAGAAAAAAATAAAACGTATTCCTAACAGAGCATCAGCTTACATTCAGGAAAGGAACAAGATGTCCACGGTGTTGCACGGTAACTATACACATGTTCCACTGCACGGTGCATGCAGACTCACATCTCACAGGGCTAAACCCCTGGTTAAAACTGACACCTATCTGCTGTGTTCGATGCAAGTCAGACCCACATCTAAAAAAAAACAAAAAAAAAAATGATTCAGAAAGGCATGGGGTGTTGGCCGTGCTCTAAAGGGATTCAGTGATCGACTCCAAATCCCGAAACGTATCTCCCAGTGCTGAGACCTACACACATTGTAAAGAGAAAACTTGATGGAGTGTGAATACAAGAGGGATTGGAGGGACTGGAGACTGAGGATGTGGTCTTAGTAAGAGAAAAGACCGTGCGAGTCCTTCCGAAATGTCTTTCTTATTGTTATATGTTTTCAATATTTGGGGGAAAAAGAAAAAGATTCGCCTCGATTCATTCAGAGCCCCTTTTTCCTGCATCAGCCAGAAAGTTTAGGAAACGTATTGGTACAGGCTTATGGTAGGCAATCTGAAACGTTCGAATGTGGATTCATTTTGCTTTTGAATACATAAATATTGTGAAAATTCCTCCTTCAGACAGCCCTAGTGTATATCATATTGCCAGTGACCCCTGCTGTGCAGCCCATTCTTCAGTCCTCCAGCAGAGCCTTTGTGCCTAGTGGGGAGTTCAAGTGGAAAGCCAAGACAGACACACACACACACACACACACACACACACACACACACACACACACACACACACACACAAACAAACGCACACGCAGACACAGAGAATACACTTAAGCTCAAACCACCTAGTCCCAAAGCACATGAATCGCTGAATCATTCAAGCTACAAGTAAAATCCTGATACAGTATGCAGTAGGCACCAAATCTGAGTCCAACTTTGAAAGCTTTTTTGTGTCATTCTATATATATATATATATATATATATATATATATATATATAATTTTTTTTTTTCTATATACAGGTGCATCTCAGTAAATTAGAATGTCGTGGAAAAGTTCATTTATTTCAGTAATTCAACTCAAATTGTGAAACTCGTGTATTAAATAAATTCAGTGCACACAGACTGAAGTAGTTTAAGTCTTTGGTTCTTTTAATTGTGATGATTTTGGCTCACATTTAACAAAAACCCACCAATTCACTATCTCAACAAATTAGAATACTTCGTAAGACCAATAAAAAAAACATTTTTAGTGAATTGTTGGCCTTCTGGAAAGTATGTTCATTTACTGTACATGTACTCAATACTTGGTAGGGGCTCCTTTTACTTTAATTACTGCCTCAATTCAGCGTGGCATGGAGGTGATCAGTTTGTGGCACTGCTGAGGTGGTATGGAAGCCCAGGTTTCTTTGACAGTGGCCTTCAGCTCATCTGCATTTTTTGGTCTCTTGTTTCTCATTTTCCTCTTGACAATTCCCCATAGATTCTCTATGGGGTTCAGGTGTGGTGAGTTTGCTGGCCAGTCAAGCACACCAACACCATGGTCATTTTAACCAACTTTTGGTGCTTTTGGCAGTGTGGACAGGTGCCAAATCCTGCTGGAAAATGAAATCAGCATCTTCAAAAAGCTGGTCAGCAGAAACAAGCATGAAGTGCTCCAAGATTTCTTGGTAAACGGGTGCAGTGACTTTGGTTTTCAAAAAACACAATGGACCAACACCAGCAGATGACATTGCACCCCAAATCATCACAGACTGTGGAAACTTAACACTGGACTTCAAGCAACTTGGACTATGAGCTTCTCCACCCTTCCTCCAGACTCTAGGACCTTAGTTTCCAAATTAAATATATATTTCTATATTTATATATATATATATATATATATATAGAGAGAGAGAGAGAGAGAGAAACATATATATATAGTATCTCACAAAAGTGAGTACACCCCTCACATTTTTGTAAATATTTTATTATATCTTTTCATGGGACAACACTGACAAAATGACACTTTGCTACAATGTAAAGTAGTGAGTGTACAGCTTGTATAACAATGTAAATTTGCTGTCCCCTCAAAATAACTCAACACACAGCCATTAATGTCTAAACCGCTGGCAACAAAAGTGAGTACACCCCTAAGTGAAAATGTCCACATTGGGCCCAATTAGCCATTTTCCCTCCCCGGTGTCATGTGACTCGTTAGTGTTACAAGGTCTCAGGTGTGAATGGGGAGCAGGTGTGTTAAGTATGGTGTTCTCGCTCTCACACTCTCTCATACTGGTCATTGGAAGTTCAACATGGCACCTCATGGCAAAGAACTCTCTGAGGATCTGAAAAAAAGAATTGTTGCTCTACATAAAGATGGCCTAGGCTATAAGAAGATTGCCAACACCCTGAAACTGAGCTGCAGCACGGTGGCCAAGACCATACAGTGGTTTAACAGGACAGGTTCCACTCAGAACAGGCCTCGCCATGGTCGACCAAAGAAGTTGAGTGCACGTGTTCAGCATCATATACAGAGGTTGGCTTTGCAGAATAGACGTATGAGTGCTGCCAGCATTGCTGCAGAGGTTGAAGGGGTGGGGGGGGTCAGCCTGTCAGTGCTCAGACCATACGCCGCACACTGCATCAAATTGGTCTGGTCTGCATGGCTGTCGTCCCAGAAGAAAGCCTCTTCTAAAGATGATGCACAAGAAAGCATCATCTTTGTCTATGGCATGGTTGTTGGTGCTTTGGTGTTTGAGTATTTCAGAAACTGTTGATCTCTTGGGATTTTCACACACAACAGTCTCCAGATTCTACACAGAACGGTGCGAAGAACAACAACAAAAAAAAACCATCCTTCAGTTTTTCAGGCAGAGATGCCTTGTTGATGAGAGAGGGTCAGAGGAGAATGACCAGACTGGTTCGAGCTGACAGGAAGGCTACGGTAACTCAAATAAGCACTCTTCACAACCCGCAGTGAGCACGAAGCTCGGAACGCGCAACACGTCAAACCTCAATGTGTCACGACAGCAGAAGAACACACGAGGAGAAGAACAGGAATCTGAAGCTACGGTGTGCTACCAAAAACTGGACAGTTGAAGATTGGAAATCTTTTTCTTCAATCACACGCCGTGTGACGCTTTCTGAATACCCACGTGGGCAATTTTCGCCATGTGCACATAACTCAACTCTGAATACAACCCTGAGTGTACAGTATATAGTGCATAGTTAAATGGAGTCTGAATTAATAAAAATAAGACTAAGCTTGTTTAAAAAAAAAAAAAAAAAGGCACTCGAGGTCTGGTGATGGACAGGTTCTGCTCCTCTTAAAGCTTTGTTCGTGGGAGACATGCCCTTATATGGACATGTCCCAGATGCTTAAATGTGTGGCCCTGTCAAGTAGTTTACCTGCTCCTGTACAACACATGCACAGTATGCTTTCTTACGTACATTAGCAAATCAGACATCACGCTGTCGAGCAGGATGTCACCCCCCCTGATGACCACCATGGCAACCAGCCCTTCTGATGGCATTGCCATGGGAACGCACTGCAGTAGGAGGCCAGTGACCTTTTCCGTCTCCTGAAGTCTCTGTTTCCCCTCTTGGGTTGTTCTACCATTAGGAAGCACACAATATGTATTTATGCATACACACTGCAAACAATGGTGTAAAACAGGGATGCATCAATAACCCCCCCCCCCCCCCCCCCAGAACGAGTATGAGTACAGTTGAGGTCATAAGTGTACAATCTGCAAAATGTAAATAATTTAAAAAATAATAATAATAAGAGGGATCATAAAAATAGCATTTAGTTTTTTTTGTTTTTTTTTTATTTAGCACTGCCCTGATTAAGCTATTACACATAACAGATGTTTACATATATTCCACAAGACACAATAATGCGCTTGATTCTTAATACCGTGTGTTGTTACCTGGATGATCAACGACCTGGATGTTTTTATGTTTTGTGATGGTTGTTCACGAGTCCCTTGTTTGTCCTGAGCAGTTAATCTGCCCACCGTTCTTCAGAAAAATCCTCCAGGTCCTGCACATCATCTGCATATTTGAGCAGCAGCGGCTATATGATGTTGAGATCCATCTTTTTACACTGAGGACAACTGAGGGACTCGCAACTGTTACAAAAGGTGCAAACATTCACCGATGCTCAATAAGGCAACGCGATACTTTAAGAGCTGGGGGGGGGGGTGTAAATTATTTTGTGTAAAGATCTTATTTTGTTTTTCATTTAGTACTGCCCTTCAGAAGCTACATAAGATATTTACATGTTTTCCAGAAGACAAAACAATAACAATTTACCCCAATCATCCTGTTCAGAAGTGTATACCCCATCGGCATTTAATGCCTTCTTGAGCATCAGTGAATGTTTGCACCTTTTGTAATAGCTGCGTACGAGTTGTCCTTTCATTTCATTTCGCACACTAGGTTTACGCTGATCTAGGCACAAATAATGAACAGAGCGACTGGACAAAACGGAGAGGAGGCAATTAATAATAATTGTTACAATAAATTGTTTGCTACTGGTGGTAGTAGTAGGAATATATAAAATACAAACGGGACCCCCAAGTTTAAACGCTGGTTCCTAGCACCCTTTAAACAGGCATAAATAGTTCATTACACTTGTATATGGACACATCCCCATAATTTAATTACTTGTATGAGTGAGAATTTGGGTCACAAGTCATCATCCCTACCGGCCTCGTGATCTCTGCTTCATCACATTTAATCTCTTCTATTGATTTGTTTCCACTCGCCCATTTGCTCGCTGCTCACCTTTCATATCCGGCCCACTTGATTTTCTGACGCGCGCACACACACACACACACACACACACACACACACACACACACACACACACACACACACACACACACAGAGAGAGAGAGAGGGAGAAGGAATGGAATGAAGAAGTATCATGGCCGTATTAGACAGTGTCCCTCTTTTTCTGAAGTGCGAATTCCCAGCCAGTACGAGCGAGCCAAGCATGGGTATTTTTACCCCAACAGCATCTGCTCCCAATTATCTCAAGACTAAGTCTTACAAACACACACACACACACACATGGCACGCTGGAGAAGATTTAACGCCACTTCACAGGGAGCAGTTTTGGATACCAATTAAAAGATGTGAAAATGACAAAACTAGGCTGTAATAACAAAAGTGGAACGGCGCTCGGAAAGTGAGGCTTTACTCCCAGCTCGCTAATGATCGCGGTTAATGCCGCAGTCTGATTATCACTGAAAGAATCCAGTAATGTGTGAATGAATATTGTAAACCCGAGACCTATGTGAGAAAGAAGGAAGCTGTGCTAGATGTGCTTCATGCGTGGAGTGGGAATACTGAATGTGAATGACTGAATATATCAACACATATCTCTCTCTCTCTCTCTCTCTCTCTCTCTCTCACTCCATCTCTCTCTCTCTCTCTCTCTCTCTCTCTCTCTCTCTCTAGGCAGGAGCGGTGAAGGACTACATAAAGATGATGCTGGAGACGGAGCAGCTGAAATTTCTGGTCTTTGCGCATCACCTCAGCATGCTGCAGGCGTGTACCGAGGCTGTGATTGAGGCCAAGGTACTGTGTGCGCGTTTGCGTGCGTGCGTGCGTGCGTGTGTGTGTGTGTGTGTGTCTGTGTGTGTGCATGTGTGCGCGCGCACTCCTGCTCCACTCATCAGCCTGACAATCAGACGCACACCCGCTCTAATATATATGCATGTGCTTTCGCATGTGTGTGTTTGTGTTGTCAGTCCCTTTTTAAAATTGCACTCAAACTTCAATTACTAATTAATTTTAATTTCACCCTGCCACAGAATCAACATTAAGGACTTCAGTGGTTGTAAAGGCAGCAATCAACGAAAATCAAAGTCACTAAGCAACAACACAACGACGGTACAATTTATCCTTAATTTAAAAAAAATAAAAATAAAAGTAATGTGGACAAAGCGATCAGGAAGCTGCTTTATGCATCTTTACATGAACCGATATCAAACGAGAAGACTCCACCCGTAGAACCTCATTATCAGATTTAGATTAAATATGCAAGCGACTTTTTATGCTTAAATATTAACACCCAGCTAAATATCATAGAAAGCAAAGGTTGTGGTGCTTTTTAGGCAAAGAAAATTACAAGGAGACAATATAAGATATATATTATATATATATATATATATATATATATATATATATATATATATATATATATATATATATATATATCTTGTGTATATATACACTGAATATATTTGGGTTTGAGATCAGAAGATGAATATGAGACAATAGATCAGAATTTGTTAAACAGCTTAGAACATGGCACCCTTTTGTGGCAGGCCACCCAATTTTTAGGCAAGCAAAATTAACGGAACAGATTTTACAGTCTTAGAGTAAATAACCCTTAATATTTGGTTGCATATCAATTGGTTGCAATAACTGCAACTCAAGTTGGTCACCCATTAACATCACCAAACTGTTGCATTCTTCTACTGTGTTGCTTTTCCAGGTTTTTACCGCAGCCTCTTTCACTTGTTGTTTGTTTCGGGAGCGTTTCTTCCTTCAGTCTCGTCTCCAGGAGGTGAAATGCTGCTCAACTGGGTTAAGGTCTGGTGATTGACTTGGCCAGTCTAAAACCTTCCACGTTTTTTCCCTCTGATAAAGTCCTTTTTTGTCTTGGCAGTGTGTTTTGGATCATCATCTTGCTGCATAATAAAGTTCCTCCCAATTAGATTGGATGCATTTCTCTCTGAATTGGATTTCTGAATTCATTCTGCTGCTCCCATCATGAGTTACATCATCAATAACGAACAGCAAGCCCGTTCCAGAAGCAGCCGTGCAAGCCTGAGCCATGGCACTACCTCCACCATGTTTCACAGATGAACTTGTACGATCCTTTCTTTCTGCCTTCACAAGTGAAACCTAGGGCTCAAACCAAGAGCAGACATTCAGAGCTGTTGATTGTTTAAACAATCAATTTAACAGCAGCAAGAAACAGCAAGTGTTCCAATATTTTTGAGCACTTGACAAATGGGTGGGTTCAAACAAAAGGTGCCATGTTCTAAGTTGTTTAATACTTTAGTTTTCACTACTTTTGGAGGGGACTGTGTGTTTGTTTGTTTTAGATTATTTTAAATCTGTTTAATAGTCCATTAATAAACCAGGTAATTGTGATGTCACAACAAACTCATTACTTGTAGGAGGTCAATTTTTATTGACATTTATTGATCTTAAATGACTAAAGATAGACCATGGGATACTAAGCATTTGAATGCAGCTTAAACTACATAAATATTAAGAAATTTGTAAGAAAAGTATGTATGTGTGTGTGTGTGTGTGTGTGTGTGTGTGTGTGTGTGTGTGTGTGTGTGTGTGAGTGAGTGAGAAAGCAGAGGACGGGATGAAAAAGGAGAGCTGAGTGTTTGAGGAGAGCTCATTCTGCTGCAGGTCTCTTCACTGAGCTCGTGCTTGGATTTTTTATTTCTGTCCCTGCACCAGCTTTGCCCCAATTTATGAAAGTGACTACACACACACACACACACGCACACGCACGCACATACACAGACAAGCTACTACATTTGTATGCAAGTATGTAAATGCAAGTATTAGACACCACTGAGCAGTACTGTGTGTGTGTGTGTGTGTGTGTGTGTGTGTGTGTGTGCACGCACGTGTTGCATGTATCTCTTTCCCTACTGTCCCACACAGTTGACCCAGCTCCCCTCACCACACACACACACGCACACACACACTTTAAAAACTTCCAAACTTTCACCAGCCAGATTGATTTTCATGTCATCTCCAACCTTTCCCACTTCTCTCACAGAGTGAGAGGGGTGTGAGAGAGAGCGAGAGAAAGTGTGTGTGTGTGTGTGTGTGTGTGTGTGTGTGTGTGTGTGTGTGTGTGTGTGTGTGTGTGTGTGTGTGTGTGTGTGTGTGTGTGTGTGTGTGTGTGATCGCACCTCATGGTGTGACCGCTCTCATTATCCTTTAAGATTTCATAACCACCAATTAGCACGAAAGCTCCCGAAAAAGGAGTGTTCGTAAATGAGGCGAGGCGGGGGGTGGGGGTGGGGGAGTGCACTCAGCTGACCAAAGAAGTGGCAGGGAGAAGGAGAGAATGAGAAAAAACATTCATTAGAATAGCAGAACATCTGTCAAAGCACACTTGTTGAGGTCTTCAGGCATTTCAGCTTTAATACATGAAGCAAAAATTTTACGTTTTGCAGTAATATTGCGTACAGTATACAAAACAGCATGCATCTTATGTCTAATGGCCCCCCAACAATCCCACATTTGGAGAGAGTTTCCAAATATTGGTTTAGTTTTGAATGTTACATCCATATTTATGGCATATGTTAACTAGCCAACTATAAATAATAAATATGAGTGTAATTAAGACTGTAAAGAATCTACAAGATGGGTAATCTTACCTTCATGAGTGAAATCTTTTCTGCCAGTTATTTGCCTAATGCGGTGGTGGTTGTAGGCATGGGATGGACAAGGTGGTGGTGAATGGGGAAGGGTATGGTGGTGGTGGGGGCAGGGTGTGTTGGGGAAGGGCAACCTAATCTCACAAAATAAATGTTCTCATGCATTGAACGATGAAGATCACTGTTCTGTCACATCAAAAGGTTAAACAATGTTCTCTTTTGTTCAAAAAATTCACTAAAATACTCTGCTCTCATGGATATCAAACAATTCCAAACAAAACACAGGTTTATCCAAAATATATATCTTTGTTAAATATATGTGTGCAACAATTATTGGCACCTTTTTAGTCAATACTTTGTGCTACCTCCCTTTGCCAAGATAATAGCTCTGAGTCTTCTCCTATAATGCCTGATGAGGTTGGAGAATACACGGCAAGGGATCGGAGACCATTCCTCCATACAGAATCTCTCCAGATCCTTAAAATTTCGAGGTCCACGCTTGTGGACTCTCCTCTTCAGTTCATCCCACAGGTTTTCTATGGGTTTCAAGTCAGGGGACTGGGATGGCCATGGCAGGACCTTGATTTTGTGGTCAGTAAACCATTTTTGGGTTGATTTTGATGTATGTTTTGGATCATTGTCCTGCTGGAAGATCCAACCACGGCCCATTTTAAGCTTTCTGGCAGAGGCAGTCACGTTTTCATTTAATATCTGTTGATATTTGATAGAGTCCATGATGCCATGTATCCTAACAAAATGTCCAGGTCCTCTGGCAGAAAAACATCCCCAAAACATTAAAGAGCCACCACCATATTTAACCATGGGCTTGAGGTACTTTTCCATATGGCTACCTCTCTGTGTGCGCCAATATCACCTCTGGTGTTTATTGCCAAAAAGCTCTATTTTGGTTTCATCTGACCATAGAACCCGATCCCATTTGAAGTTCCAGTAGTGTCTGTCAGTGTCAAACTGAAGATGCTTGAGGTTGTTTTTTGGATGAGAGTAGAGGCTCTGTTTCCTTGAAACCCTTCCAAACAACTTGTGGTGATGTAGGTGACTTCGGATTGTAGTTTTGGAGACTTTCTGACCCCAAGCCGCAACTTCTTCAATTCTCCAGCTGTGATCCTTGGAGATTTTTTGGCCACTCGAACCATCCTCTTCACAGTGCGTTGAGACAGTATAGACACACGTCCAATTCCAGCTTGATTCATAACATTTCCAGTTGACTGGAACTTCTTAATTATTGCCCTGATGGTGGAAACGGGCATTTTCAATGCTTGTGCTATTTTCTTATAGCCACTTCCTATTTTGTGAAGCTCAACAACCTTTTGCCGCACATCACAGCTATAGTCCTTGGTCTTACCCATTGTTATGAATGACTAAGGGAATTTGGCCTATGTGTTACCTCATATTTACACCCCTGTGAAACAAGAAGTCACGATTGAACAATTTCCTGTTCCAGGTCACCCAGGTGTACTAAAAAAAACGTAAAATATCAGTGGGAATGTACTTCAAATACATTGTTCCCATATGAATTCATAGGGGTGCCAATAATTGTTGCTTGATATCCATGAGAGCAGAGTATTTCTGTGAATTTTTTTAACAAAAGATGAGAAGATTAAACAATTTTTCACAGCTTCCTTTGCTCATATTTACCAAGCTTACCAATACTAGTGGAGGGCACTGCATGATTTAGTTTTAAATTAGAAGTCTTGTCACCCCCTTATTCAGAACCCTTGAGCTGAAAGGTGTAAGTGATATGTTTTTCGTCTCGCAGGCCAGTTATATCCGAATCGATGGCAGCGTTCCTTCCGCAGAGAGGATCCAGCTGGTCCACCGCTTCCAGAATGATCCGGGGACACGGGTGGCTATTCTGAGCATACAGGCGGCGGGACAGGTACGCGCGAACACATCAACACAAACACTTTCTTTTCATATGTTTTTTTTTTTCCCCTTCTTCTCTCCCACTTCATTAGCACTGTTTTTATCTTCTGTAAAACACCTTCATGCTAATTAGTCATGAAATGTGTTTGTAAAGCAGAGGCGTATTTTTATCCCAACTGTCTGGCTGTAATAAAAGTTCTCTTGCATTTAGAGAAGGCTTTGTGCGTCATGTGTTGTTGTGACTAAGTGTTTTTATTCCAGAAGAAAGTGCTTCAACACCGTGTCTTCACACTCCTACATGTTCACCGAGGCTCGACTTAATGAATAAATGACCCAGACACATAGAAACAATCACTGCACTGTAAGGGTAAAGGATAATGGCTCTGTCCTGAAAGCTGGAATTTACGTCTAGCTAGTGTTCATCCATTTAAAAAAAAAAAAAAAAAGTCTCAAACTCTAGAACACACAGAATCTGTTCAAACAAGACTTTCTTGTAATATTTATAGTCTTTATATGAATGTACTATTACGAAGGGACTGCAAATGCAGTTTACACACAGACATGGCTGCAGGCCGTTGTTCAAATATGTAACAGTTTCTGTATAACAGAATAGAGCGTAAAGTCGCTCCAGTCCTCTGCAGCATATCGCTAGCAATCATTTGTTCAGCACATCATACACTCTCTCAGGCTTAGCTGAGTCGGCTGATATCTGTAGCGTGATCTTGTTAATAACTAATCTTTTATAGTTGGTAATGGATTAATAAAGGCAGTTCAGGTGTGCCATTATTCACACGGATTGTGCAAACATGCATCATTTGAATTATGCACCAGCGCCGAGGCTGTAGAACTATAAAAGCAGTAAGGTGATGATGAATTGCGCAGCTGCTGAGACACAGATACGAGTGCATGAGAATGTGGTAGTGCAGAGGATCAGTACAGTAATATTGCACATGGCGTAACTTTTTGGATCAAATCCACACGCATAAAGTCGCATAAGGTCGATAGTTAACTGTTCTCGTTGAGAACCTTACATTTAACTCGATAACGGTGCTATTACATCTCACACGTTGTTACATACTGTATCAACATCAGTATCTGCACTCAATGCCTTTTAAATTCATTCTAATAAGACGTTATAAGAATTAATGTGTGTGTGTGTGTGTTCTCAGGGTCTGACCCTGACGGCGGCGTCTCACGTGGTGTTCGCCGAGCTCTACTGGAACCCGGGTCACGTGAAGCAGGCGGAGGACCGAGCGCACCGCATCGGCCAGACCTCATCCGTGCACGTCCACTACCTCATCGCCAAGGGCACCTTCGATATGGTCATGTGGGCCATGCTGAACAGGAAGGTGGGTCAGTGACATGGGCTGGGAGTCGAGGCAGTTCAGGCGTTGTAGTATGAATGGGAAAGTGCGTGACCCTCAACATAGCAGCTATATTTGGTTAAAAAAAAACAGCCAATCAAGAAAAGCCAGGCATACTACACCGACGCATAGATATAGGGCCCTGATATCTTTGCAACAGTCAAAATCTGACTGTATTCTGATTCATGTCACGAAAAAGTTATTTTGGCTTTCTATTGGCTGTATCTACTGTGCACTAAATAGGGGGATAGCAGTTCTGCAATTATGTTTTGCCGTATGTAGTGCACGTATACAGGGAGCAGGAAGACTTTTGGGATTTGGCCTACGTTCTGGGCTGACAACCACCGTCACCTTAGAAACAGCTGTAAAGAATGGTTGTGAAGCCTTGTCTCCAATTATTACAGCGAAACCCACATTTTTGTGCCAAAGACCACAAATGAATCTACAAAGTAGATTTTGAAACATGTTATGTAAATCCGTTTAGGGATTATGGCTCTCACCCAGTTTCATGTTGATACAAGTCTGGGCTTGTATGAATGGAAATAAGTCTCTAAAGCTTTGCCAAGATGGCTGCCGAGTGGACGGACCTCGGTTTAACCCTCGTGTTCTTCTCATAACAAGGAATGTCCTAGGAGTAAGACGCAATGAAAATGCATATTAATGTAAATAAATACATATTTAGCACTGGAAAAAGGAAAACTAAAAAAATGTTAACATTTTACAAGATTTTAAGAATAACTTCAGTCTCAGTTTGTACTGTAAAAATAAAAAAAATATATATACTTTTTATCTTATCTTAAAAAAGCATAATTGATCAACATTATATTGTCATAACGCCCAGTCGTACAACGACCCGTCTCATTTGAACTGTACATGTACTTTAAAATACCCAAGATGTACTCATCTCAGCATTCTACTTTAGCATTCTAAACAATAACTAATGAAAGTTAAAACCTTGTCCTGTGTTTGCGGTTCCACCTGGTGGCACTGTTTAGAAGCATTTTCTTGAATCTTGTCTGAAGGTATAATTACAGTCGATTTTACGCAAGATCCCACTTGAATCTACCGAGCTATCAGACAGCGAAAGGTTTAAAAGTGATTACGCGTTCCTGTAAGACGCTTTAGCAGACCGTCACGTAGCAGCAAGCAAGCATAGGATTTACATTTACACCCACTCATCTGGCAGATGCTTTTATCCAAAGCGAATTACACGTGAGGCAGAATCAAATTCGAGCGGATCATATCGCTGAGCCGTCGAGTGTCGAAGTGCATCTGAACCCAATACGTAACTCCTCTTGGAGGGCTTAATCCAGTTATGGTATATAAAGATTGGCCAAATTGGTCAGTATAGTGCCAAGTTTAGTATTAAAGATGTGTTTGGTGGTTTTGTAAAAAAAAAAAATAATAATAATAATAATTCAGGGATATGAATAAATATGAGTCGGGTCTACAGCTTTGGACATATGACTATATGTGTCTTATATGTGGGATACACAAAATCATGGTTGTTATACAATCACTGGCTGTTTTGTGCATTCCGAGATGCTTTTCAGCTCACCGCGGGTGTAAAGACTGGTTATTCGAGTTAGTGTAACCTTCCTGTCAGCTCAAACCAGACTTGTCCGTTCATTCTCGTGTAAACTCCGGAGACTGTCGCGTGTGAAAATCCCAGGAGATCAGCAGACTGCTAGTTATGTACTAACTTTAACCTACGGTCAAACGCAGCAGTGAGTAACGAAGGTAAACACATACATTGTCCATACCTGACTTTACTGATACATCAACAACAGATGTTTCTTGTTCAGGCTCAAACTCAGTGACATTTTCCATTTTTGTTCTTTTTTGTAATAGTACAGAGTACCATCGGGAAATTTCTGTAAACGGGGTAGACATGGGGGAGGGAAGAATGTCACTTTTATACTTTTCATGGATATTTATAGGTTTTGATAGATGCTTGAGAAGGACAATGATATAGAGACGTTCCTATAAAAATCTTAACGAGACACGATCAGGGGTACGTTCAGGAGTCCGGCAGAGGCAGTCCTGGGATCTGAACTTTTTCCAGCAACATTTCGGTCACTAATCTTGAACATTAACCACTGATCAGTCACTGATTAGTCATTTAGTGCATTTGAGATAACGACTGATTTGCTGGTATTGATTAGGAAACCGTGACGGGGAGCACTCTGAATGGAAGGAAGGATTACCTGAAAGCGGAGGAAGCGGATAAGGAGAAATGGGATTTTCTGAACTTCGCTCAGGCCTGGACACCGAGCGACAGCATCACCGGCGATGCCCAGGATGTCTTCTTCTCACATGTAAGCCTTAGCGTGTTTCTCAATGTGATTTCATTTGTTCTTTCATTCTCACGTACTGACTTGTATAAAGTACCAAGAACAGTTCAAATACCTTTTCAAGTGTCTACAGTAAGAATAAAGAACCACAGGCACGGCGATGGTGGATCAGGCGACCTAATAACTGTTGGAGCAATGCAATTGTATACGCAATGTCCAGTATACGTAGATGTGCAGCGTTCTCTGTTCCTTGCAAGTTCGTTCTGACGATGTAACTCGGCAGGAATATTCTTCTCCAGGAACACTAGAAAGACATTTTTATTTATTCGCCTGTTCATTTTCCCCCCCCCACTTTTTAAATTCTTCCTCCCTTCAGTTTGAGAAAGACAAACAGCACGACATCCGCAACTTTTTCTCTCCCGCCTCGGACAAAAAGAGGAAGAGAACGGACGACTCGTCCGTCACCGGCTCTCCTCATACACCTTCACAAGACCAGCAGGGAACCAATCAAAGCCCCTGTAGCCGCAGCCCTGATTTAGGCAATCAGGAGGAGGATTTCTGTCCCCAGGTGAAACGTTTGAAACAGGCTACTCCATTGTCTCGCCGCGGGGGGAAAAGAAGTCCCATGATGCCTCTCGGTGCACCACGCAGGCTCTCGGCAGGACTGCAAACCCCCCGCCAAAGCCAGAAGTGGAGCTGCCCAGTCTGTACATTCTCCAACAGCGGCCTGCTGCTGCGCTGCGAAATGTGTGAGACGCCGCGAGCTCGGAGAGGTACACACACACACACACACACACACACACACACACACAATGACATGCAGGTACTCAAAGTCACTGATGACCATTGATATGTTAAGCTCATTAGCTTACAACACGATGTGTCTGTGTTTGGTCTGTCTACATTCTCTTAAATCTCTCTCTTTTTTTTTTTTTAAAAAAAGGGATGCTTTTTTAAATCGTATACACACAGTTTTCTCTCAATTTGCCATTTCCCACCCACTAGCTCGCTAGTACTTTCCTAACACATCCACAGCTACCAACCAGCGAGGGTGAAGGCTAAGCATGTTCTAGCACTGAACACCGTCCGTGAGATTTCTACTGAGAGGATATAACTCAAGGCTTTGTTCTCCCCCTACCTGTTTTTTTTTTTTTTTTTTTTTTTTAATTTTTTTTTAAAAAAAAAACCAATGTAGACCACCAAACTCTAAACAGGACAAAACGGCATCTCCACCTGCATGTGAAACATATCGCCTGTCATGTTGCTCCCCTTCTCGCACTTGTATTCAGGTGTTCTAGTTTAGGCAGGACGTGTGTATCTATTTTGGTGTTTTTGGAAGGTAACACTAAAGGGAAGGGGCAGTATTTGTTTTCAATTTCAGTACAGCGAACATTTGTCGAAATTACTGACGAGGCTTGTTTTAATTACAGTGGCCTACATGCAGTTTAAAAAAAAAAAAAAAAAAAAAAATTTTCCTACACGAATATTATGAGATTTTTTTTTCAACCAAAGTGGCTAACTGTAAATACAGCTCCTTAAGCACGAAAACAGTTTTCACACCGAGAGGCGACGTTTGAGAAATCCTCATCGCAGGGAAAGCAAGATTAGGTGTTCCTGCATCGCACAAGTCATACGCCTGTAAACACTTCCTGCTTTCCTCCTTTCTTGGATCCAGTCATCTTTTATACACACATCACACATTGTAGTATTTATACAGACCCATACTGCACTGATTGCTTCTGTTTGTGGAGACCGAATGTATCAGATTCAGATCCGCATACGATTCGGTATCTAACCACCTTATTCACCGATGAAATCCTTCACTTCAACACAGAGATTTTTCTCAGTTTATTGTTGGAAAGAAACGCATCCTTAATGACGCCATTCATCTCCATCGATCGCTGTGTTCTGTATTATACGTGGGACTACAACAGAAATTCCACCACACATTCCACATTTTTTTGAAATGCACACAAACAGCCTGACGTTGCAGGGTCTGACCATTTGGCCACTTCTTCTCTTCATCTCTCGGCGCATATGTTTTTCGTGGGTTTTTTTTTTTTTTTTTTTATATTGTAAAATTCAAAAGTCAAAGCACGGAAATACTCACTCGCACTCGCTGACAATCCTGTAATAGTAATTCACACTCAGGGATGTGTCAGCTGGCGGGAAATTTTTACACATGCGTTAGTTATCGGTTGGTATTCCACCCCAACTTGAGGCGCGAAAGAAGTCTGACTCTCCGGTGACAGGAGAGAGCTGTCAACCAGTCAGGAGACCGAGAACTACTGTGAGAAAATAATCCAAACGGTAAGGTAATATATT
The DNA here is from genome assembly GCA_023630585.1 of Cranoglanis bouderius. NCBI lineage: Eukaryota > Metazoa > Chordata > Actinopteri > Siluriformes > Cranoglanididae > Cranoglanis > Cranoglanis bouderius. The sequence goes on along the minus strand of CM042555.1, from coordinate 17,455,754 downwards.
AACTGACAAATATTTCTTGTCGTACAGGTTTTCTAATGTGCCGGGAAACCAAAGCCAGGTTATTATCCGACCGATGTAAACTTGTTGCGGAGTGTGTATCATTTACAGAGTTGTAAAGATGTTTTAGCTAGAGAAAACATGATGGCCGTAGCATCCTAACACAATCTGTCACGTTTTTTGAGAGACTTCAGAACGTTTTTTGAGAGACTTCAGAACAAAATAGGACAGATAAAGGAACCAGGTTCTTTCCACCTGAAAGCAACCAGACAAGATAGTTTTGTTCTCTATGCTGTATTTTAGCTTGTTTTAGGCTGCGTCCCAATTCACCTACTTATACTATGCACTAAAAGTATGTACTCTTAAAGGTAAAACGCTTCGAAAATCTAACGGAAATATTAGACCATCTGGGAACCTTCGGGATACTCATTTCAACATACTACGATTTGGGACACACTAATTCTCACCTTGGATACTATTTAAGACGGATCGTAGGCGAATTAGGACTCAGCACTATTTTTTTTGTGTTTATCTGCATTGGATATGCATGCACGTAGACGCAAGCCTACACAGCAGTGTGCCAAGAGGTTTCGCTCTTTCTCTTGGTACTCAATAACTGTAAGAAATCACATTTGTACTGCAAAATAAAGCTTTTAAAACAAACAAACAAAAAAAAAATGTAATAATCCTTCTGTAATACTGAGGAATAATTATATCCTCAGGGTTTCAAACACTTGGGCCGCATCCCAAACTGTAGACTACTTACTATATTAAATAGTTTGTCAGGACACCATGGGGAATTCCTTTTAAATGTGGATTGACTCGGCACTCACAGCTGCGAGATTATTGAGAGATGCCTCTACATTTCAGTCTGCATTAATAACGCCAAGGCTGGGATTCTATAGATGGCGCTGGCCGAAAGTTCCGGTGACATTTCAGCAGATCCGTGTGAGGCTGACCTTTGACTCAGTGAAAAGGTGTAAGGAGAGGTGAAAGAGGCACAGAGGGAGGCAGAGGCAAATAGCAAGAGGAGAAAGGGTCACAGTGTGAAGAGAGTATTGATTGTGAATATTGAGCCACTACCTGTCTGTCTATTCAGATAATCAAGTCACAGGTGGTGTCAGGCTAATGTGTGTGTATATGTATAGAGAGAGAGAGAGAGAGAGAGAGAGACACGCGCGCACACACACAGAGCGGCATGGACATGTAGGACATCTGTAACAACATTAACCGATCACTGCCATCTGATGTCATCAGTGTGAGCCTCCAATGAAACATAGTTCGTATGCGTAGCTACCTCACACTTGGCTGGGCTAGGAACATTTTTTTTATTGACAATATTATTTACCTTTCTAGGAAACCGAGAGAGAGGCAGAGAGAAAGAGACAGAATGACAAATGTAGAGAGAGAGAGACAGAGAAAGACAGGCAGAGAGAAAGACAGTGGTAGAAAGAGAGATGCAGCAACAGAGAGGTAGAGAGGGTGAGAGACAGCTGGGGGGGGAAGAGAGAGACAGAGGTGTAAGATAGACAAAGACATAGAGGCAGAGCGAGAGAGAGTTGTAACAGGTGAACACAGGTGAAGAGACTGAGGGACAGAGTCAGAGAGTGTGAGAGACAGGCAGAGAGAGGGAGAGAGAGAGACAGGCAGAAAGAGTTAGAGACAGAGATGTAGGGCGAGTGGTGGACGGAGGCAGAGAGAGTGGTGGACGGAGGCAGAGAGAGTGGTGGACGGAGGCAGAGAGAGTGGTGGACGGAGGCAGAGAGACTGGGGGACAGAGGCAGAGAGACTGGGGGATGGAGAGACTGGGGGACGGAGGCAGAGAGAGTGGTGGACGGAGGCAGAGAGACTGGGGGACAGAGGCAGAGAGACTGGGGGATGGAGAGACTGGGGGACGGAGGCAGAGAGAGTGAGGGATGGAGGCAGAGAGAGTGGGGGACGGGGAGGCAGAGAGAGTGGGGGACGGAGATGTAGAGCGAGTGAGGGACGGAGGCAGAGAGAATGAGAGAGAAAGGCAGTAAAAGTGAGAGACAGGCAGAGAGAGAGAGGTAGGGAGAGGCAAAGAGTGTGCGACAGGCGTAGAGAGGGATAGGCACAAAAGGAAGGCACAAAAGAGCCAGAGACAGGAAGAGAAAGGATTGAGAAAATGAGATAGACAGAAAGGAGAGAAACACAGACGCAGTGACAGACAGAGTGAGAGGAGTGAAGTCGGGATAAAACGATTCCTTGTCCCCAGTTCTGCTCTGGAGCCGCATGCAGAGGATGAGTGAAAGTTTTCTGAAAGGAAATGAAAGAGTAACGCTGCTCTCAATGAGCTAGTCGTCTTTTTCTCAGCATGTCCCGCTCTGCCGTATGGACGAGACACACACTGCGCGTTAGACAGACTTGAAGCCCATCCGTCACACACACACAGCATCTGTTCGACACCGAAGCTCGATGTACTAACAACTCCAACATTAATTATGGCCCAAATTTTATTCATGGCTGCTGCCAGAACAGTGTCTATGGTCTGTGGCATATCGGTCTGAATCTCAAGAGCATCTCCAAAACACTGGGGATTTTTTTTTTTTTTTTTTACTTTTCTGACTATGAGACCATGCCCAATGCTGATTATGAATCTGTTCTTTTTTTCCCTTATTATTATCATCCTTTCTATACCTCGTCTCCTCCTGCAGCTCGCAGCCCTCCTGCGTCTCCCTCCCCTTCTGCCTCTCTGTCTGTCTCCAGCCCCTGCATCACTCTTTCAGACTCTGAAGAAGACAACAGCACCCCCAAAACACCGCAAACTCCTCTCAGCACACAGAGCCGAACGTTAAAGAACGAGGACGAAAAGACCTCAGAACCACGCAGAGATCCTCCAGGCACTCCTTCCAACGGTAAGTTTAGTTCATACTGGTGAAGCTGATCTGAGATCAATTGTGTTTCCACATCATGCGTGGAGGGCTGGTCTGAGATCAGTACTGCATCCTGTCAGCTCAGTAACTAGACTCCGCCCCCTCCAAGCTGGACACAACAATCAGAATCTCGCTGTACATATTTCCAGAGCAACAACCATTCCCAGGTCAGTGTATGCAAATCTAGGCTCTTACGTCAGCAGACACAGGTCTAAAAATCCATGCCAGTAGATGGACTGGAGACTCTAAACTACCCCTATGTGTGTATATGACGCCCTGTGATTGACTGGCGTCTCTTCCAGGGTGTATTCCCACCTCACGCCCAGTGCTCCCGGGATAGCTTCTGGATACACCACGACTGTAAAATGCTTCCTAAAGATGAATGAATGAATAAAATCTGCAAAGAATCCGAAAGAAAAGAAAAGAAAAGTGCCAGGTGAACCGGGAAGTATTAATGTTAACTGGCCCCCTTTGTATCTTGCTGCATTCTCGATGTTGATGGTTTTGAAAAGAAAAAAAAGAAAAAAAAAAGCACACCCACTGCAGCAGCCAGCTGCATGTTGGGTCCTAAAAATAACCAGCTGTTTTCGTTCTGAAACCCACCATTTTCACACTTTGACAGCCCTGTGCGGTGGTGTTCCCTCCTGAGGCGCGCCTGTCCTCTGCAGTGAGCTGCAGCTAATGGCTGGGCAATGGCGCGGTGAGATCGTCCACACTGAGACATCTCTGCTCTTTTTAACTTTTTTTTCCCATTTGCCAGGAATGGCAGCGATTTACCAGTAGATACAACGAGTACAACATCAGGACTTATTGGAGTAAACTACTACTAAGTGTTATCATTACGTCAGTATTTATTACTAGTAAGTATAGCAAGTACAGTTTAACACTAATTCATCAGTAATTACAGTCCCCTCTGAAGGTATTGGAACAACAAGGCCAATTCTATTGATTTTGCTATAAACTGAAGACATTTGGGTTTGAGATCAAAAGGTGAATATAAGACAACAGATCAGAATTTCAACTTTCATTTCCTCATATTTATATGTAGAGGTGTTAAACAGCTTAGAACATGCCACCTTTTGTTTGAACCCATGCATTTTTTTCAAGTGAATGACTCTTGGTTTGAGCCCTAGGTTTCACCAACATGAAGATCAGAGAGCTGTCTATGGGAGAAAAGCAAGCCATTTTGAAGCTGAGAAAAGAGGGAAAATCAATCTGAGCCATTGCACAAGCACTGGGCATAGCCAATACAATTTGGAATGTCCTGAAAGAGAAAGAAACCACTGGTGTACTGAGCAACAGACACCGACTGGGTCAGCCAAGGAAAACAACAGCAGCTGGTGACAGAAACATTGTGAGAGCTGTGAAGAAAATCCCAAAAACAACTGTCAGTGACATCAGCAACAACCTCCACAGGGCAGGGGTTAAGGTATCACATTCTCCCATTCGAAGAAGACTTCGAGAGAAGAAATATAGAGGCCATACCACAAGATGCAAACCAACTCATCAGCAGTAAGAATCAGAAAGTTCTGGAACCAAGATGAACCAAAGTGATGGAAAGGCCAAAGTGTGGAGAAAGAAAGGATCTGCTCTCATGAAACAAAACATACAAGCCCATCTCTGAAACATGGTGAAGGTAGTGTCATGGCTTGGGCTTGCATGGCTGCTTCTACCAACTCATGATGCTTTACCAACTCATGATGGTAGCAGCAGAATGAATTCAGAAGTTCAGACAGTTCAAACAATCTGTCTTCCGATTTACTGAGAAAATGAAATGAAATGAAAGCTGAAATTCTATCGTCTCATATTCATCTTTTGATCTCAAACCCAAATGTATATCAAAAACAAAAGAATAGGCCTTGCTGAACATCGAACTGGCTTCATTAATGGATGCTCTATGCTCATAAGTAAATGGGGTTAAAGAACTAATAATACCAGGAGTTGTTTACCTGTGATTATCAGTGCTGCCCTAGATACAGTCAAAATATTAGAACAGCAAGGCCAATTGTGGTATTGGTTTATGCCCAATGCTTGTGCAATGGCTCTGATTGATTTTCTCTATTTTCTCAGCTTCAACATGGCTTGGTTCTCTCCCATAGACAGCTTTCTGGTCTTCATGATGGTTTATCCTTTTAACAACAAATGCAGTCTTCACAGGTGAAATCCATGCCTCAAACCCAGAGTAGAAATTCAGAGCTATTAATTGTTTAAACAAACAATCTAACAGGGCACACCTGGGCAACAAGAAACTCCTGGCAATCACGTTCCAAAATTTTCGATCACTTGAAAAATGGGTAGGTTCAAACAAAAGGTGCCATGTTCTAAGTTGTTTAACACATCTATCTGGAAACGAAAGCTGAAATTCTGATCTGTTGTCTCATATTCATCTTTTGATCTCGAACCCAAATGTATACTGAAAGTGTACAGCAAAATCAAAAGAACTGGTTCCAATACTTTCAGAGGGGACTGTATCAAGGTGCGTTTTTCATATATGTATATATATTATATGACAGCGCTGTTTGATTCTGGAGTATGATTGGATAGAAGGTTGATTAGTTGGTTATTTTCCTATAGCAGCACACCTCCAGTGTTTTATATCATCCGAGTTATTAGGTTTATTAGGCATAATAAAATATTAGCTCTATCCCTCATGCATATGTTCTGTTCAACTCCCAGTCATCTCAAATATAAATGCAAATAAAATATCACAATAAAATTGTTAGGAAGTGTATAGGGTGGCATCTTTTGCTTTTTTCGATGAACTTCCTGCGGTCACTGATATAAAATAGCCGCCCTGAATCAGTGGCATGGTGTACTAATGCTCATCAGTGTGTTGATTTGGGTGGGTGATTTTAAGTTCTTCATGGGCAGGAACATCAGGAGTGATGTTCAGGAGTGGCATGTTGCTAAAAAGCTCCACACTGTTAATGAACAAGAGGACTAGGGATGAGGCGGAAGAGTTGTATTGTGCTCATTTACTGATGTAGCTGCTAGTCGTCTCGTTATTATTTTTTTTCCCCCTCCCTGCTGACCTTTTCTTGATTGAGGCACAGGCAGTAATGCTCATCCCTCCTTCTCTCCATCCCCTTCCCCTTCTCCCTGCAAGCTAATGATAGCTGCGAGTCTGAGCCGGGAGATGACTCTCTGCCTGTGTATGACAGCCTGAAGTTCTGCGCCAGCAAAAATACTGATAGGATCTACATTTACAACAAGGTAACACACACACACACACACACACACACACACACACACACACACACACACACACAGTGGCAGCTTCATTTTGCCACAATCCCTCTTTACGCCGAGAATCCAATCCAGACCAGATTAATGAGCTCTGTTGATCACACACCTCTCTCTACAGACCAGTCATGCAAAATGAAACGTCTTCTCAAGTTGAAATTGCGTGCCATCGTTTACGTCCTTTTAAACGGGCGGAAATATGAGCACGGAGTCCCTCGGTTGACTCAGATTGAGAAATATTAGCAGAGTTAGATATTTAATAAGACCTTCTCCTCTGGCTATTTGGGCTCAGCAGTGATGGATGATGCGGCCACAGGCACAGAGCTCAGCGAGGCGGGGGTTGAGGCTGGAGTGAGAAAGAATGACAGAGGAGGAGAGATAGCGAGACAACATGAGGGGAGGGAGAGAACAAAATTATGCAGCGCATACAATATCTAATAATAACAGAGATGCTCCATAGACGATGTGCTGTCCTTAAGCGAACATATTTATATACGAGGACTCAGAAGCTTATCAGATCAGCTTACGCTAATTCACATAATCAGACTCGCGCCGGCATCTTGGAATGGATTCATTTAACTCAGACAGGGAAATGATTTCACGCGAATTAGGGACACGTGTGTGTGTGTGTGTGTGTGTGTGTGTGTGTGTGTGTATACCCCTTTAGCCTTTCATACTGAATGCAGAAGGACTCCGTGCTGTTTCATCAAGTAACAACAATAGGACAAACTTCACAGAGAGATTTATTTTTGCTTGTTATAGTGCCTCGTAAAAGGTGTGTGTGTGTGTAATGAGCATGGAAAGACTCCTTAAAGCAATCATTCAATTTCCTCCTTACCCTAAATCTACTAACTATAATATGAGCAGTCTAGACATGTCTGGTTGCTTCTTTAGGTTTGCACTGCAATTCTAAGGCTAATGTAGCTAACAAATACAGGAAGCTTATATCTACCAGTTAAGCATGTCGCAAAATTCATGTCTAAACCACACGCATTCGCCTTGAGTCAGGTGGTTCAGCATCTCAAACTTGACTTGTTTATGTGCTTAAAGAGTTAAACCACTATAATATACTGCATGTGCATACAGCCGTGGCCAAAAGTTTTGAGAATGACACAAATATTAATTTTTACAAAGTCTGCTGCCTCAGTTTTTATGATGGCAATTTGCATATACTCCAGAATGTTATGAAGAGTGATCAGATGAATTGCAATTAATTTCAAAGTTCCTCTTTGCCATGAAAATGAACTTAATCCCAAAAAAAACATGTCCACTGCATTTCAGCCCTTCCACAAAAGGACCAGCTGACATCATGTCAGTGATTCTCTCGTTAACACAGGTGAGAGTGTTAATGAGGACAAGGCTGGAGATCACTCTGTCATGCTGATTGAGTTAGAATAACAGACTGGAAGCTTTAAAAGGAGGGTGGTGCTTGAAATTATTGTTCTTCCTCTGTTAACTGTGGTTACCTGCAAGGAAACACGTGCAGCCATCATTGCTTTGCACAAAAAGGGATTCACAGGCAAGGATATTGCTGCTAGTAAGATTGCACCTAAATCAACCATTTATCGGATCATCAAGACCTTCAAGGAGAGAGGTTCAACTGTTGTGAAGAAGGCTTCAGGGCGCCCAAGAAAGTCCAGCAAGCGCCAGGACCGTCTCCTAAAGTTGATTCAGCTGCGGGATCGGGGCACCACCAGTGCAGAGCTTGCTCAGGAATGGCAGCAGGCAGGTGTGAGTGCGTCTGCACGCACAGTAAGGCGAAGACTTTTGGAGGATGGCCCGGTGTCAAGAAGGGCAGCAAAGAAGCCATTTCTCTCCAGGAAAAACATCAGGGACAGACTGCTATTCTGCAAAAAGTACAGGGATTGGACTGCTGAGGACTGGGGTAATGTCATTTTCTCTGATGAATCCCCTTTCCGATTGTTTGGGTCATCTGAAAAAAAGCTTGTCCGGAGAAGAAAAGGTGAGCGCTACCATCAGTCCTGTATCATGCCAACAGTAAAGCATCCTGAGACCACTCATGTGTGGGGTTGCTTCTCAGCCAAGGGAGTGGGCTCACTCACAATTTTGCCTAAGAACACAGCCATGAATAAAGAATGGTACAAAAACATCCTCAGAGAGCAACTTCTCCCAACCATCCAAGAACAGTTTGGTGACTAACAATGCCTTTTCCAGCATGATGGGGCACCTTGCCACAAGGCAAAAGTGATAACGAAGTGGCTCGGGGAACAAAACATCGACATTTTGGGTCCATGGCCAGGAAACTCCCCAGACCTTAATCCCATTGAGAATTTGTGGTCAATCCTCAAGAGGCGGGTGGACAAACGAAAACCCACAAACTCCAAGCATTGATTATGCAAGAATGGGCTGCCATCAGTCAGGATGTGGCCCAGAAGTTGATTGACAGCATGCCAGGGCGAATTGCAGAGGTCTTGAAAAGAAGGGTCAACACTGCAAATATTGACTCTTTGCATAAACTTGACATGTAATTGTCAATAAAAGCCATTGACACTTATGAAATGCTTGTGATTATACTTCAGTAACAGTTAGTAACATCTGACAAAAAGATCTAAAAACACTGAAGCAGTCGACTTTGTGAAAATTAATATTTGTGTCATTCTCAAAAATTTTGGCCACGGCTGTACTATTGTTGTAATTGCATTATAGATATTTATACAATTTCATATACACTTGCCATCCATTTTATGCAGTTATCCAATCAGCGATCCTGTGGCAGCAGCGCAATTCACAAAATCATCTTCAGTTAATGTTCACATCAAACATCAGAATGGGGAAAATGTGATCTCGGTGAATTTGTCCATGGCATGGTTGCTGGTCCAGCTCACATCCAGTGAGCAGCAGTTCTACAGACAGATACACCTTAACAATAACTCATAACCACTCTTTACAGCAGTGGTGAGCAGAAAAGCATCTCAGCATGTCGAACCTTGAGGCAGATGGGCTACAACAGCAGAAGACCACATCGAGTTCCACACCTGTCAGCCAAGAACAGGAATCACTGATGAACTTGTATTCATATATGTTAGTCACTGGTTGGTGTTCTTGATTCGAGGTTACTCCTGGTTGCCATGGTTTCTGCTGTCATCGCACGACCTTTCTTCCCATGCTGATAGATGGATGTTCATTTATTTAGCAGCACACAATGTTTTATACTTTTTGTTACAGGCTGTTAATTGACATTGCGGCGTGTTTTGAAGTGAAAAATGTGTTTTTGTGTGTGTGTGTGTGTGTGTGTGTGTGTGTGTGTGTGTGTGTGTGTGTGTGTGTGTGTGTGTGTGTGTATGCTTTCAGGATGGTCTCTCACTCAACTGCAACTTTGTTCCTCTGGATATCAGACTACAGAACTGGGATGACTTGCCTCCAGAGTTCAGCCGCACTGAGAACCGGAGACACGTGAGTGTGTGTGTGTGTGTGTGTGTGTGTGAGGGAGATACAGTGGGTATAGAAAAGAATCACATCCAAATGAAAGATATAACACCAACATGTCAGGGAAAAAAAAAACAAAACAGAATCACTGAGTTGGAAAAAGGATCACCCCCTTGCTTTAATTTGCCTTAATTTTTTAATGACAGCCTTTAGTCTGTTGGGATATGTCTCTACTAACTTTGCACATCTAGACTTTGCAATATTTGCCCACTCTTCTTTGCAGAACTGCTCGAGTTCAGTTAAATTTGAGGGTGACCGTTTGTGGACTGCAGTTTTCAAGTCATTCCACGGATTTTCAATGGGGTTTAAGTCTGGGCTCTGACTAGGCCATGCAAGGACATTCACCTTTTTCTCCTTCAACCACTGTGTGGTCAGTTTTGCTGTGTGCTTTGGGTCATTGTCATGTTGGAAGGTAAATCTTCTTTCCATTGACAACTTTCTGGCAGAGATTTTCCTCAAGAATTTGACGGTATTTTGCCCCATCCATTTTCCATCTGTGCTGACAAGTGCTCCAGTCCCTGCTGCAGAGAAACACCCCCATACCAGGATATTACCACCTCCATGCTTTACTGTAGGAATGGTGTTATTTGGATGGTGAGCTGTATTGGATTTCCGCCAGACATATCGTTTGGTGTTGAGGCCAAATAATTCAATTTTAGTCTCATCTGACCATAACACCTTTTTCCATGTGGCCTCAGAATCTTCAAGGTGCGTTTTGGCAAAGCTCAGTCGTGGGTGGCTTTTTTCTTGCAACCCTCCCACACAAGCCACATTTGTGGAGAATTTGTGATATTGTTGTCACATGCACACAATGACCACTCTCTGTCATAAATTCCTGCAACTGTTTCAGAGTTGCTGTAGGCCTCTTGGTAGCCTCTCTGACCAGTTTCCTCCTGGCTCTTTCATCCAGTTTGGAGCAACGTCCTGATCCAGGGAGGGTCTGTGTTGTACCAAATACCTTCCACTTCTTAATAATAGACTTCACTGTGCTTCTAGGCATTGATAAAGCCTTTGAAATGTTTTTGTATCCATCTCCTGACTTGTGCCTGTCCACAACTTTATCCCGGAGATCTTTTGACAGTGCCTTGCCACCCATAGTTGATCGTTTGCTTCAGTTGCACTACAAAATGCTCCAGGAAAGCTCTTATCATGCTGAGCTAATCAAAATGACCACAGCTGATCACAGTTGAAAGTCAAATGGCTTTGTGTGCCATTGAGAAGGTGATTAGCTACACATGATTGAGTTTACAAGTCATTTTGAGGAGGAGGGTGGGAGGGTGATCCTTTTTCCAACTCAGTGATTCTTTTTTTAAATTTTTTTTCTGACATGTTGCTGTTATATCTTTCACTTGGATGTTATAAGTTGCACTGAGTAAATACAGCTGGATGAAACAAAAACTGTGTCTGTCTTCATTTCAGACTGAAAAGCAACAAAATGTGATTATTTTAAAGGGGGGTGATTCTTTTCTATACCCACTGTATATACATAAAATGTATGTATATCATATTATCATATGTTGACTACTGAGCATCACTGGTTGAACAATAATGTTGAGAACCGTGCGTGTGTGTGTGTGTGTGTGTGTAGTTGGTGCGTTTTGTGAGTGAGTGGAGCTTTCTGACAGCAATGAAGCAAAGGATGGTGAGGAAGAGTGGCAGAGTCTTTCAAAGCCCGACACTGCTTGTGGATGAGCTCACACATACACAGCGCCGACACAGTAGCACCAAGAGGCAAGAGTGCGCGCACGCACGCACGCACGCACGCACGCACACACACACACATACATACATGCTTGTAGTTTTGTCTTTTACTGTTCTAGCCTCATCTGCTTCTTTGGATTTATGCCTCTCTCTCTCTCTCTCTCTCTCTCTCTCTCTCTCTCCCTCCCTCCCCCTCCCCCTCCCCCTCTCCCTCATTGTCCATCTGTTCGCTAATGTGTATAGCTCCATTTCTTTGGCTGTCTCCTTGTCAATCTTTGTGCCTCCTTGTTTTGCTCTGCTCCGTCTCACTCTCTCGCATTCTTCCTCTGTCAGTGTCCATTCAAGTTCAATCCTTCGCTCCATCTGTTTGCACTGTGTCCGTTTATTTCTCCCATCACACTATTTTTCTTTCTGCCTGTCTCTTTCACTCTGCTGTCTGTCACTCTTGGTTAGATTACCTGATATGTAGGTCGTCCCTGTGATTATCTTGTGCTGAATTCTTTCTTTCTCTCTTACACACACACACACACACACACACACACACACACACACACACACACACACACACACAAATAGCTTTTATATAGACTAGAAGCATGAAGACAGCTCTTATGAGGCCATATTCATCATAAATATGGCCTGCTGCTGTTTTAGCTTTTTAAAACTTAAAATTCGCTGAAGGACCCAAATCTGTTGCTGGATCAGCGCTTTGTTACTACAGGCACATGTTCAACAACAGGATGCCATTAAAAAGCTTTACAAAACAAATGCACATAAAGCTTAGCGGAAGCGTGGCCTCTGTTCGTGTCAGTCCCAGTGAAGGAGGCGTGGCCTATGTGCCTGTCAGTCTTAGTGAAGGAGGGTTAGATAGATCGATAGATTAATTGATTGATTGATTCCCCGCTGAAACTATTGGAACGGCGAGCCACTTCATTTTGTTTGTGCTGTACACCAAAGACATTTGGGTTGGAGATCAAAAGATGGATATGACACGAGAGTTTAGGATTTCAGCTTTTATTTCCTGGTATTTACATCTAGATGTGTTAAACAACATAAAATATAGACCCTTTTGTATCAGGCCACCCAATTTTTAGTCAAGCCTGCGACTCACTGACATCACCAAACTGTTGGTTTCTTCTATTGTGTTGCTTTTACCGCAGCCTCTTTCAGTTGTTTGTTTCGGGGGGGTTTCTCCCTTCAGTCTCCTCTTCAGGAGGTGAAATGCTGCTCAGTTGGGTTAAGGTCTGGTGACTTGGCCAGTCTAAAACCTTCTACTTCCCCCCCCCCCCCCAATGAAGCCCTTTGTTGAGTTGGCAATGTCTTTTGGATCATTGTCTTGCTGCATGATAAAGTTCCCAAATTAATTTGGATGCACTTCTCTATAAATTGGCAGACACAATGTTCCTGCAAACTTCTGAATTCATTCTGCTGCTACCATCAAGAGTTACGTCATCAATAAAGATTAGTGAGCCTGTTCCAGAAGCAGCCATGCAAGCCATGACACTACCTCCACCATGTTTCACAGATGAGCGCAGACCCTTACTTTCTCCACACTTTGGCCTTTCCATCGCTTTGGTAGAGGTTAATCTTGGTTCCAGAACTTTTATGGCTCATCTCTGTATTTATTTGCGAATTCCAATCTGCCCTTCTGATTCTTACTGCTGATGAGTGGTTTGATTCTTGTGGTATGGCCTCTATATTTCTTCGCTTGAAGTAGTCTTCAAATGGTGGATTGTGATACCTTCACCCCTGCCCCGTGGAGGTTGTTGGTGATGTCAGTGACTGTTGTTTTGCGGGGTTTTTTTCTTCACAGCTCTCACAATATTTGTCATCACCTGTTGTTGTTTTCCTTGGCCGACCCATTCAGTGTCTGTTGCTCAATACACCAGTGGTTTCTTTCTTTTTCAGGACATTCCAAATTGATGTATTGGTTATGTCATAATGTTTGTGCAATGCCTCTGATTGATTTTCCCTCTTTTCTCAGCTTCAAAATATGGCTTCAAAAAAAAAAAAAAAAAAGCTTCAGTCTACAGCAAAAACATTGGCCTTGCCGTTCTAATAGTTTTGGAGGGGACTGTAGATAGATAGATTGATGCATTGATACATAGATTGATATTTTTAATAACTCCTCGACATGAATGTAAAGCTTTAGGTCATTTATACAGGCCTTCCAGACATTAAGATTAATCTCCTGGATGCGCTTCCATCTCTCCTTGTTTCTCTGTCACAGGTATCTCTCCAAGCAGGAAGTGGCTCAGACGTCCCTGAGTGCAGCCCAGAGACAGGGAGGGACCGTACGCTCCATCAGCAAGGACAACTCTTCCTCCTTGAAGAGATCTATTATGAAACCACCCAGTCAAGCTGATAAGTATGTCACATAAACACACGCATTCTTTGTCTACAAAGCACAGCATGATTATAATGACTCAGTATGTGAACTGCACTGACAGGTAGCTGATGCTTTTTCTAGCTAATGTTAGAAAAAAAAAAATTCTAACTACAGCAACAAATAATTAGTGACTGTAGCGTATCTTCTTCTATGCTATCTGACCAGGTTTGTGTAGAGGATTATTCTCAGCACAGCAGTAACACTGACATGGTAGTGGCATGTTAAGAGTGTGTAGTATTGATATATCAGGCACAGCAGCTTTGCTGGGGTTTCTAAACACCTACTGGCTGATTTATTAGGCACACCTACTCTGTCGGTCCATCAGGTATCAGCGGTCGGTGGATTAATTAGCTGAACAGTGGCACTGAGATGTTTAAATCCCCAACAACACCGCTGTGCCATTTCCCAAGTAATATAAAGTCAGCAGTGGTCCTGTGGTTGTCCCTTTCCCTTTCTGGATGCAATATATATATATATATATATATATATATATATATATATATATATATACACACACACACACACACACACACACACACACACACACACACACACACACACACAGTGGGGGGAAAAAAGTCCCCTGCTGATTTTGTACGTTTGCCCACTGACAAAGAAATGATCAGTCTGTAATCTTAATGGTAGGTGTATTTTAACAGTTAGAGACAGAATAACAACAAAAAAAATCCAGAAAAACACATTTCAAAAAAGTTGTAAATTGATTTGCATTTTAATGAGGGAAATAAGTATTTGACCCCTTCGACTTAGAACTTGGTGGCAAAACCCTTGTTGACAATAACAGAGGTCAGATGTTTCTTGTAGTTGGCCACCAGGTTTGCACACATCTCAGGAGGAATTTTGTCCCACTCCTCTTTGCAGATCCTCTCCAAGTCATTAAGGTCATTTTCAATGCCCTGGCTGAGGGAAGGAGGTTCTCACCCAAGATTTGACGGTACATGGCCCCGTCCATCGTCCCTTTGATGCGGTGCAGTTGTCCTGTCCCCTTAGCAGAAAAACACCCCCAAAGCATAATGTTCCCACCTCCATGTTTAACGGTGGGGATGGTGTTATGACTTGGGGTCATAGGCAGCATTCCTCCTCCTCCAAACACGGCGAGTTGAGTTGACGCCAAAGAGCTCGATTTTGGTCTCATCTGACCACAACACTTTCACCTAGGTCTCCTCTGAATCATTTAGGCAAACTTCAGATGGGCCTGTACATGTGCTTTCTTGAGCAGGGGGACCTTGCGGGCGCTGCAGGATTTTAGTCCTTCACGGCGTAGTGTGTTACCAATTGTTTTCTTGGTGACTACGGTCCCAGCTACCTTGAGATCTACAAGATCCTCCCGTGTAGTTCTGGGCTGATTCCTCACCGTTCTCATGATCATTGAAACTCCACGAGGTGAGATCTTGCATGGAGCCCCAGACCAAGGGAGACTGACAGTTTCTTCCATTTGCGAATAATCGCACCAACTGTTGTCACCTTCTCACCAAGCTGCTTGGCTATGGTCTTGTAGCCCATTCCAGCCTTGTGTAGGTCTACAATCTTGTCCATGACATCCTCGGACAGCTCTTTGGTCTTGGCCACGGTGAAGAGTTTGGAATCTGATTGATTGATTGCTTCTGTGGACAGGTGTCTTTTTACAGGTAACAAACTGAGGTTAGGAGCACTCCCTTTAAGAGAGTGCTCCTAATCTCAGCTCATTACCTGTGTAGAAGACACCTGGGAGCCAGAAATCTTGCTGACTAATAGGGGATCAAATACTTATTTCCCTCATTAAAATGCAAATCAATTTATAACTTTTTTGAAATGTGTTTTTCTGGATTTTTTTGTTGTTATTCTGTCTCTCACTGTTAAAATACACCTACCATTAAAATTATAGACTGATCATTTCTTTGTCAGTGGGCAAACGTACAAAATCAGCAGGGGATCAAATATTTTTTTCCCCCACTATGTGTGTGTGTGTGTGTGTGTGTGTGTGTGTGTGTGTGTGTGTGTACATTATATATATATATATATACATATATATAATATATATAGCCATCATACCCAAGTTATTCAGTAAATCAGCAATGTCTACAGATACACAAACAAAATGGATACACACACAAGCATGCACGCACTGTCAAGTCCGCGACAGATTTTTAGATTATATGTGACAGCTGCTTACTATTCCACTAAGTTTGTTAGTGAAGCACTGATCAGACACCTTCAGCTCTGATACACTGAGTTTCAGCTCCCAGCTGATACGCGCCACACTCAGTAGCATATAAACACACTTTCATATCCTTATTTACTTCCCTCTCTCTCTCTCTCGTCTCTTTTATCATTATCTCTGCCACACACTCCACTCCAGCTGCTGCTGCCGCACCCCAGGTGTGTCCAAACCAAAAATTAAAATGAATGAATATATATATATATATATATATATATATATATATATATATATATATATATATATATATATATATATATTAGTACTGTGCAAAAGTTTTAGGAATCTAGCCACAGGAGGTCACAAGCCAGTGTACTTTTTGTGCCTGGTCCAAGCCCGGATAAATAGAGAGGGTTGTGTCAGGAAGGGCATCCGACGTAAAACTTTTGCCAAATTCAATATGCGAATCACTAACATGACTTCCATACCGGATTGGTCGGGGCCCGGGTTAACAACGACCGCCATCGGTGCTGTTGACCTACAGGGCACTGGTGGAAATTGGGCTACTGTTGGTCGAAGAAGGAGAGGAGGAAGGTGTGTTAGAAGGAGGAAGGAGGACATGAAGGTAGTCGGTCTGAGAGAAGAGGATGCAGGGGATGGGGCTAGATGGAGGCAGATGATTCGCTGTGGCGACCCCTGAAGGGAACAGCTGAAAGGAAAAGAAGACTGTGCAAAAGTTTTAGGCACGTGCAAAGAAATGCTGTAGACAACTGGAAATGTTATGAATCAACCTGGAAGTGTTGGCCAAAAAATCTCCAAGAATCACAGCTGGAGAATTGTAGAAGTTAGTTGTGTCTTCGGGTCAGAAAGTCTCCAAAACTACAATCCGAAGTCACCTACATCACCACAAGTTGTGGTGATGAAACCCACAAGGGTTTCAAGGAAACAAAGCCTCTACTCTCATCCAAAAACAAACTCAAGCGTCTTCAGTTTGCCAGACACTACTGGAACTTCAAATGGGATCAGGTTCTATGGTCAGATGAAACAAAAACAGAGCTTTTTGGCAATAAACACCAGAGGTGGGTTTGGGGCACACAGAGAGGTCGCCATATGGAAAAGTACCTCATGCCCGCAGTTAAATATTGTGGTGGCTCTTTAATGTTTTGGGGCTGTTTTTCTGCCAGAGGACCTGGACATTTTGTTAGGATACATGGCATCATGGACTCTGTCAAATATCAACAGATATTAAATGAAAACCTGACTGCCTCTACCAGAAAGCTTAAAATGGGCCTTGGTTAGATCTTCCAGCAGGACAATGATCCAAAACATACATCAAAATCAACACAAAAATGGTTTACTGACCACAAAATCAAGGTCCTGCCATGGCCATCCCAGTCCCCTGACTTGAAAACCTTGTGGGGTGAACTGAAGAGGAGAGTCCACCAGCGTGGACCTCGAAATTTGAAGGATCTGGAGAGATTCTGTATGAAGGAATGGTCTCAGATACCTTGCCATGTATTCTCCAACCTCATCAGGCATTATAGGAGAAGACTCAGAGCTGTTATCTTGGCAAAGGGAGGTAGCACAAAGTACTTACTAAAAAGGTGCCAATAAGTGTGCCACATATATTATATAACAAAGATATATGTTTTGTGATAAACCTGTGTTGTGTTTGCAATTGTTTGATATCTATGAGAGCAGAGTATTTTAGTGAATTTTTTTTAACAAAATATCAAAAGGTTAAACAATAAAGACAAATTTTTCACAGCCTTCTTTGCTCATATTTACCAAGGGTGCCAATATTAGTGGAGGGCACTGTATATATAAAATATCTCACTTTCTGCTCATCACATTACTCTGCGTGGGTCAGGGCGGAGCAGCAACTGGAACTGACAGCTACATATTTATGAATTTGCAACGGTGGGCAAAAAAAAATAAAAAATTGCACAGCGCACACAATTTATTTCAAAAGCGCATTTCCATGTGTAATTATGTGTGTAGTGGTAGACTGTCTGGCCTTCTAAACCTAGTGTGAGTGTGTGTGCGCTGCGGAAGATGCTGGAGAATGCTTAGCACACAGGATAAGGGCTTAATCCAGCGCCTGAAAAGCAAACACACACACGCGCACACTGATGTTACCATGGAAACCAGGGAAAGAAAATTAAGACTAGCTGAGGACCGTCTGGGAGTTTTTTTTTATTATTTATTTATTTATTTTTATCATGCTTATTATTTTGAAGGCAGTTAAAGGAAAGGAAAAGAGACACTGAGATAAGGAAAAAAAGTGCAACAGAGAGGGAAGGCAGAGAGAGAAAGAGCGAGAGAGGATGGATTGAAGAGGGCAAAGCTGTGTTTGCTGTGAAGCACATCAGCAGTGGTTTTACAGATAAAGTTCAGCACCATAAGCACCTTCCTCTTGGCACAGAAAAGCCCCCAACAAGCACTCATCCTTTCGCCCACTCCCTCTCTCGCCAGCCCACACGCTCAGTTTCTCGCTCGCCCACACTCTTACAGCTCTTGTAAGGGCCATATTCATCATACATCTTGATGGAGGGCTGCTGTTTTAGCTTTTTAACACATAAAAGGACTCAAATCGGATGCTAGATCAGCGCTTTGAGGACACAGGATCGAATAAATGTCCACGCAACATGAAGACTAAAAGCACAGGCCCTGTCGATGTAGGACGTAGCTTCATGTTACACTGAAACAATGTGAACCAGAGGTATATTAAAGCTAATCTAGGGTCTAATCTAGCTAATCATATTTACAACCTTTCACTAGAACGATACCTAAACACTGACTGAGTAGCTGTACGCAAGCAAAATCTGCTGCAAGCCTAGGGTGTAGTGTGCTTGCAAATCATATAGCCAACTAGAGGAAGGTGAAATTTTAACCATACTCTCAGAAACAAGGGTAGTAAACTCTACCTTTCTTTGTTGCTGGGGTGGAAGTAGTATCTTCCTGGAAATGTGGATATAGTGTATCTTTAAAAAGATTTAAGGTTCATCATTTGACGTTAATTACCTTTTAAAAGTGAACTGTTTGCACATTTCAATTTAAAAGATACCCACTAAAGGTAAAAAGGTGCTTGAGGGTACTACCCCAGTGACAAGGAAGGGTACAGATGGGTATGATTTGTCTCTCAGAGTGCAGGACTCAGGAGGAGAAGCATAGGATCTGGATTTAACAGAACACTGCTGAGCAGATGCAATTATCCAATCAGCCAATCATGTGGCAGCAGTACAGTGCATAAAATCATGTAGACACAGATCAAGAGCTTCAGGTAAGTTTCACATCAACCACCAGAATGGGGGGAAATCGTTTGAGTCGTGAATGAGAATGAGTCGTTTGAGTATTTCAGAAACCGCTGACCTCCTGGGATTTTCACACAACAGTCTCTAGAGTTTACACAGAATGTTGCAGAAAACAAAACAAAAAAACATCCTGTCAGCGGTAGGTCTGCTGGCGGAAATGCCTCGTTGATGAGAAAGGTCAGAGGGGAATGCCCAGATTTGTTCGAGCTGACAGGAAGGCTGCAGTAACTTAAATAACCTCTCTTTACAGCTGTGGTGAGCAGAAAAGCATCTCACCATGTTAAAACATGTCAAATGAATGAATCTGAGGCTACAGTGGCCACAGGATCATTGAAACTGGATAGTTGAAGATTGGAAGAATGTCACCTGGTCTTTTTGTCATCTTCAACTGCCCAGTTTCTCTATATATTATTCCACTTAAATTCCTGGGCCATCTTTTTCAGTTACAGAAATCAATCATCCATTGACTGCTACTGCTCACTGCTACTTGAGTTTGCTACTACTTCGAGACTGCCAGTATTCAATTCAATTCAGTTTTATTTGTATAATGCTTTTAACCATGGATATTGTCCCAAAGCAGCTTTACAGAAATATATAAATTCAGGATATAGATTTTAAATGTATGAATTTATCCCTAATGAGCAAGCCAGAGGCGACAGTGGCAAAGAAAAACTCCCTGAGACAACACGAGGAAGAAATCTTGAGAGGAACCAGAATCAAAAGGGAACCCATCCTCATCTAGGTGACACCAGATAAATAAATAAATAAATAAATAATAAATAAATCCCTTTCATAAATGTGCTAATACTACATAGGTCAAATAGTGTAGTTGTGTAACCAGGAAATTCATTACAGTTTTTACATGAAGTCTGTTTTGTTGAACTTCTCCACTGTTCACTGATGGAGACTTGAGTGCAAAACTGTTTGTGGGAATTGCAGTCCTAAAGCTATCATGGCATAAATGTTCATATGAATTGATGTCCAAAGCCATCTTTATGGTTTTTAAGTGGTACCATCCTCAGTAATCTCAATGATCTTTAGGCTGTACCGTGTGGGGCCATCCTCAGCAGCAGCATGTGACTTCCAATTGATGAGAACTCCAACCAGAAGTAGGGTATCAGGGTGGATCAGGCAGGTCCGGAGAGCAGAAGGGGTCAGGATCACTGGCATCTCAGGAGTATCATGTGTAGTTCGGCAGAAGGGGAGAGAGAGAGAAAGAGATTATTAGGCATGCTTTTTGTCCCGTAATGGTTAAGGACAATGTACTTTGTGTTAGTGTAAGCAGGGACTCCGGGAAGAATAGCTATGACAGCATAACTAAACGGGAGAGCCAGAAGGTAACACAGACTAACAAGGTAACATGAGGGCTACCTGGGACATACAGGTGCATCTCAATAAATTAGAATGTCGTGGAAAAGTTAATTTATTTCAGTAATTCAACTTAAATTGTGAAACTCGTGTATTAAATAAATTCAATGCACACAGACTGAAGTAGTTTAAGTCTTTGTTTCTTTTAATTGTGATGATTTTGGCTCACATTTAACAAAAACCCACCAATTCACTATCTCAACAAATTAGAATATGGTGACATGCCAATCATCTAATCAACTCAAAACACTTGCAAAGGTTTCCTGGGCCTTCACAATGGTCTCTCAGTTTGGTTCACTAGGCTACACAACCATGGGGAAGACTGCTGATCTGACAGTTGTCCAGAAGACAATCATTGACACCCTTCACAAGGAGGGTAAGCCACAAACATTCATTGCCAAAGAATCTGGCTGTTCACAGAGTGCTGTATCCAAGCATGTTAACAGAAAGTTGAGTGGAAGGAAAAAGTGTGGAAGAAAAAGATGCACAACCAACCGAGAGAACCGCAGCCTTATGAGGATTGTCAAACAAAATCGATTCAAGAATTTAAGTGAACTTCACAAGGAATGGACTGAGGCTGGGGTCAAGGCATCAAGAGCCACCACACACAGACGTGTCAAGGAATTTGGCTACAGTTGTCGTATTCCTCTTGTTAAGCCACTCCTGAACCACAGACAACGTCAGAGGCGTCTTACCTGGGCTAAGGAGAAGAAGAACTGGACTGTTGTGCAGTGGTCCAAAGTCCTCTTTTCAGATGAGAGCAAGTTTTCTATTTAATTTGGAAACCAAGGTCCTAGAGTCTGGAGGAAGGGTGGAGAAGCTCATAGCCCAAGTTGCTTGAAGTCCACTGTTAAGTTTCCACAGTCTGTGATGATTTGGGGTGCAATGTCATCTGCTGGTGTTGGTCCATTGTGTTTTTTGAAAACCAAAGTCACTGCACCCGTTTACCAAGAAATTTTGGAGCACTTCATGCTTGTTTCTGCTGACCAGCTTTTTGAAGATGCTGGTTTCATTTTCCAGCAGGATTCGGCACCTGCCCACACTGCCAAAAGCACCAAAAGTTGGTTAAATAACCATGGTGTTGGTGTGCTTGACTGGCCAGCAAACTCACCAGACCTGAACCCCATAGAGAATCTATGGGGAATTGTCAAGAGGAAAATGAGAAACAAGAGACCAAAAAATGCAGCTGAGCTGAAGGCCACTGTCAAAGAAACCTGGGCTTCCATACCACCTCAGCAGTGCCACAAACTGATCACCTCCATGCCACGCCGAATTGAGGCAGTAATTAAAGCAAAAGGAGCCCCTACCAAGTATTGAGTACATGTACAGTAAATGAACATACTTTCCAGAAGGCCAACAATTCACTAAAAATGTTTTTTTTTTTTTTTTTTTTTGGTCTTATGAAGTATTCTAATTTGTTGAGATAGTGAATTGGTGGGTTTTTGTTAAATGTGAGGCAAAATCATCACAATTAAAAGAACCAAAGACTTAAACTACTTCAGTCTGTGTGCACTGAATTTATTGAATACACGAGTTTCACAATTTGAGTTGAATTACTGAAATAAATGAACTTTTCCACGACATTCTAATTTATTCAGATGCACCTGTAAGGCGGCCAGCCACTCCACCATCAACATACCTGGGTGAACGTGTGAGAGTGGGGGGGGGGGGGGTGACAGCATCCAAACATCACAGTTCACCACAACACTGTATGCCTGAGAGACCTCTAGATCTGCTCCTTTACCTAAGAAAAAAACTATTCACAAAAAGCTTGACTACACAAATATGTTTTCAGCCTGGACTTAAACACTGAGACTGTGTCTGAGTCCCGAACACTAATTGGAAGGCTATTCCATAACTGTGGGGCTTTGTAAGAGAAATCTCTTCCCCCTGCTGTAGCCTTCACTATTCGAGGTACCAACAAATAGACTGCACCTTTTGATCAAAGTAGGCGTGGCGGATCATAAAAGACTAAAAGTTTGCTCAGCTACTGCGGCACAACACCATTTAGTGTGTCCTTTTATAGGTTAATCGTAGTATTTTATAATCACTGCGAAATTTTACTGGGAGCCAATGCAGTGTGGATAAGATAGGGGTGATGTGGTCATATGTTCTGGTTCTAGCTCTTGCAGCTGCATTCTGGACTAACTGGAGCTTGTTTATGCACCTACTGGAACATCCAGACAATAAGGCATTACAATAATCCAACCTAGTGTGGTTCACGCAACACAGCATGAACTAATTTTTCTGCATGTGTAGTGACATCATATTTCTTTTCTTAGCAATATTTCTGAGATGAAAGAAGGCTATCCTAGTAATATTATCTACGAGTTTCCAATGAAAGACAGGAGTCAATAATCACACCATGGTCTTTTACTGCTGCACATGATGAAACAGAAAGGCCATCCAGAGTTACTATATAATCAGAAAACTTACCTCTAGCTGCATGTGGTCCTAGTATAAGTACTTCTGTCTTGTCAGAATTAAGTAAAAGGAAGTTAACAAGCATCCAGTGTCTAATGTCCTTGGCAAAGCTAAACAGTACAAACTACCTGTGTGTGTTTGTGTGCTTCTTGTGAACGCAGGGAGTCGGAAGCAGAGACAGGATATTTGCAAGCTCTGGACTCTGGAGGCATGCCACTGTGTTTGTCTTGCCAGAAGCCCAGTGTGGAACACTCAGGCTGGGCAGGCGGATTCTGCAGTGCCAGCTGCATGGAGGAGCTGCAGCTGCGCTCTAGCCGAGGCTTCGCCCGCTCCCGTGTGCTCGAGACGGAGCAAGGTGTGTGTCAGAGCTGTGGCCTTAATGCACGCCAGCTGTATCTGCGTGTCCGAGACGCGCCACACACACACCGCAAAGAGATACTGGACAACACATGGCTGGCACAGCTGCCTCTCAAACAGGTGAGCCTGAAACACACATGCATGTGTGAAACAAAATCGAGTTGGACAGCTTTTGGTTTACACAGCTACCCTTCAAACAGGTAAGATGGGAGCAGAAACACTCTGGGATCTGGGACAATGGGGGACATGAAAATAAGTGTCATGCAGATCCACTGACATAAGCTGTGGTTGAGGCACAGCTTGAACTACATCTGACACCTTCAGCATACGAATATTATATTCGCTAGAACGCACACCACGGAATTTTGTTGCAGCCCACCTTTGAAGCTCTCAACGAAATCCTTGCACTGTGGCATTATGAATTCTGTTGCGAATTGTGTTGAGCAAAAGATCAGATTTATTCCATACAGTCCTATTTGGGACACTGCCATGGCCTGTTAGGAGTGCCTTAAAGCAAGCATGGGCCAACCCAGATACTTCTTAAGATGCTCCTGAGGCCAGGGTTGAACCATGGTTCACCTGCAAGGTCAGTATGAGCCTGGAAGAATCTCCTGGAAATGTCTGTAGGCATCCTTGTGCTCCCCTGATAAGGAAGTGGGAGGTTAACTGGTCATGGAGCTACAAGGAGGGCTCGTTGAAGGGCAGGAGCCTCTGAGTTGTACAGTCTCAGCTCCTGAATTATTGATTTCAGCTGAACCATATCTGCCACCAGTACATTAATTCACCTAGAAAGTAACTCCGACTTCTATCTGGGCTTCTTGTTATGCTTATCATTTGATGCCCGGATGTGGGCATACTAGCAAGCTGTTTAGGCTATGGGGCCTGAGTCAGATACAACTTCGAACCAGGGTCTAAAAATGTGACCAGCCAAACGCACCATGCCTACATCAGTATTGCTGTGCGGTTAGCTCGGGGATGTCCGAGTTGGACGATGAATCCTTAAGATGTTCAGTCCAGAGGCACGTCTTTGAAACCAAGTGAAGGAACACATAAAGTTCATTGTATGGAAGCAAAACTGACTCCAGCCCTAGTAAATCCAGCTTACTTAGCAGATTCAACAATGGACATGAGGGATGGTGGCGTGTAGCCACAGGCATGCTAGGTGACAAGGGATAACCCTGAGAGAGAAATCGACCCAGTGGGGAGGAATGAGAGGTAAGTGCTTACCAAGTGGATAGAAAAAAAAAGTAGTGCAAGCTCTTAGAGGTAACATAGCAAACAACTTGGTGAGTGATTACTAATAAAGGCTAGCAATGCTTACAAGGGACAACTGACTCAAAAGTAATGGATGCCACAGAGCTCAATAAAATTTTACAAAAAAAGGTACTCTCTCTATATATATATATATATATATATATATATATATATATATATATATATATATATATATATATATATATATATATATTTTTTTTTTTTTTTTTTTAAATACACTCACCAAGGTAGAAGAGATGAGGGGACAGGATACCTGTATCTCTAACTGTATGTAAGTGGATAGCTCCATATTGTGGTATGACGTGTACAGGAAGTTGTAAGGATGGCTGCATGACGAAGGTATTTATTGCAAATAATGTGCCATTCTTCACTGTGTGACTTTGTTGGAAAGTCTTGGCACACACACACACACACACACACACCAGATGGAATCCAGGTAATTCTTATCTTCCTTGCTGGTTATGAGATGTGAAATGTAACTCCCAATTTAGAAGAAATGTAAAGTATGTTGTCTGGGTGCTTGCGAGAGATTGAGAGTTCAAACCATTCAAAAGAGCATAGCTGCACCTTACAAATGTTCATATATGTGAGTTATGAGCAACCCTTAGCTTGCTTGAGCTTGTTTGTTTAGCCCCCACAGCATGGTGGTCACCTCTAGGCATGTGATATTTATTTGTTCCCGAGCTCAATTTACTTTATATAAAATAATAAAATGTCAAAAAGGAAAGGGGAAAAAATGCAATGAAAGAGGGTAACCACAAAAAAACAAAAGACCATCAGGTACACAATGCATAATTGGTTTCCAATAACTGGGCCATCTTATAACGACCACTTCACATTCGTTTTTTGTTATTATTCAAATCAATTTTGAACACACTTTTTTTTTAAACGGATCCTACCGTCTTTAATACGTGGACTAATACAAACTTAAAAACAAAACACTTCTTTTGCAGTGTAGGCTACATAGTCACAAAGGTTAAAAACTAAAACTAAAAAACCATCTTCTTAGCTTTGGTGTTCTTCTGCTGGAAAACTAGTGTTTGAGTTTAAGGAGACTATGGGAGGGGGTAAGAATACTCCTGCAGCACTCGAGTCAAGCAGCTGTCCCACAAAACTAGTGGATTTTCCTCACCATTAATGACACCAAACACACACTCACCAGCCACTTTAATAGCCACTCATGTAGCAGCAGTGCAGTGCATAAATTCATGCAGATACGGGTCAAGAGCTTTGAGTAAATGTTCACGTCAGACATCAGAAAGGGGGGAAATGTGATTTCGTGGCATGGTTGATGGTGCCAAATGAGATTGCAGAAAAAATCATCCAGTGAGCAGCAGTTTTGTGGGTAGAAATGCATTGTCAATGAGAGAGGTCAGAGCAGAATAGCCAGACTAGTTTGAGCTGACTGGGAATCTTCGGTAACTCAAATAACCACTCTTTACAAACGTGGAGAGCAGAAAAGCATCTCAGAACATACAGCACAGCAAACCTTCGGGCAGCAGACCAAATCAGGTTCCACTCTTGTCAGCTTCAACCATTCTGGCCAGGCTGTAAGGAGATACGTTCATGGAGTCTCCAGTTACAGCTTTTCGTAACAGTCAGTGAGAAGTGAGGCTGAACGCAATCTAAGCACAGAGCTGAACAGTTGAGTGTTCAGGATCCTACTCTCTGTCAGTCGTGGGGTTTAAACTCACAACCTTCCAGACTCGAGAGCAGAACCTTAACTGCTGAGCCACCACTGCCTCGTGCCCAACTTTCCTCGTTGATTCAGCGAGAAAGTGATTGCTTGAGACGTTTCATTAAATCCGCATTTGCGTAACATTCTCTTTTACAACTGAGAGTAACTTACAAGACCTGGCCGTGTTTTGCTGAGAAGCCTGTGCAAAGAGAAAGGCAATAAAAGATGTCCAGTTAGCATGTAGGACCAATAACATTGTGGCCTCAGGCTTCAGCTCGCTCTTTCAACACACACATACACACACACACAATACTGAAGGATGGAGCAGAGTCCCTGAAGGGTGCGGTGTTAACAGACTGCCTGGTCTGTCAGATTGGCATCGATTTTTCCCACCATACACTGCTGCGAGGTGAGGGTTTGATTCCTGTTTGGCATTTCTGGCCGAGCCTGGGATCAATGAGAGACTTTCCATATCTAGCTGGCCCTAAGCACTAAAGCCCAGTTTCTAATGCGCACACACACACACACACACACACACACACACACACACACAGTGATGCTTATACTGAAGCAGAGGATTTTCTGTAAAAAAAAAATATATATATATATATATATATATATATATATATATATATATCTCCAAGATCTAGAAAGGTGTGGGTGAGCGTGAGCGAGTGTGTGAGTGTGTGAGTGGAGGGAAATGGCTTGTATGCAGGTGAATGGGTGGGTGTGTGGTTTGGAGGGGAGGTCTTGACGGTACCTCTGAGAGAGAGCGTATGTGTTAGCATTGCCAGTCTAGTAAACCAATGTATGTGACCGAGACGAGTTATTAAATGCCTAGGGTATGTGTATATGTGTGGATTATAATGAAGTGGCTGGCCTAGGTGAATATCCTCATTGTATATTCAGCGATTTCCATCCTCCATGGCTTCCTTCGGGATAATTATGGGATGGTTCTGTTTTGTCGAGGGAAGTGAATTGATTTCTGTAGTTCCCCCCCCTGAGGCGCAGGGCCTAAAAACAGCCTCGGCAAGCTGAAATGCCAGCGCTTTGGTTCGGCTTTCAGTTCAGCTCTCGCAGGACCCAGCTCTCGCTCGCCAGCCTTGATCTCTCTCCTCCATCGATGTTAAAGCTCCTCTGAAGCTCCCCTAGTCCCTCACCACTGCTCTGCGAGCCAAAAACAGCCTGCAGAGCAAGTTGGAAAGGGGAACTACGCTACCCATAATCCCCTTGGGCTCAGCAGTAGCGGGTCATCTGAATATTGCCCCTGTTTCTTTTCTCAGCAGAAGTGAACCAACATCCAGGGCAGAATACAACACATCCACAACCTCTCATGTGAATGTGATATATTTTGCTATTCTCGTGCAGACCCGTATAAATTCCCGAACACCGCTCTTAAACCTGACTCGAACCATGACCAGACTCTAAACTTGAATCTTAAACTTGAACCTAACCATAAGAGAAAAAAAATGAATGGTAACAATTCATCAATTATAACTGCTTCTAATTCTTTTTTACGTTGGTTCAACAATTGACCTTGGATTAGGGAGAAAAAAAACCCCACAAATCTCCAAAATATCAATGTTTTGCGATTTTGCAGTCCATGTGGGAACACGGTGCCCTTAAAATTGTGAAACGCACAAGCCTCGCCAGAGTCACCGAGCACAGGCTATGGCCATCTGTTCTTGGCTTCAGTATGAAGAAATGCATCTAGTCTGTAATCCCTTTCTCAACTAGTTCATCCTTGAATTATGTGTGTGTTTGTGTGTGTGTCTGCTATAGCTGAACGAGATGATCCGTCACCCAGTAGAGGGCCATTTCTGGCAGGTGGACCACATCAAGCCGGTGTACAGTGGAGGAGGACAGTGCCTTCTGGACAACCTGCAGACGCTCTGCGCCGTCTGCCACCGCATGGTATAGCACAACATTAGCTATCCGTCATCTAAACATGGCTCTTTTACTCAAATGACTATAGAACACTTCAAAAATAGAACAACCTGCCACCACATGGTACAGCCCTGCTGTGCATGTCTGTTACACACCTTTCCCATCCATACTATTTCAGGCTGTCTTAATGAGATTTAAGATTCGATTATAGAGAAAAGGACAACGTGCAGGCTCCGCGCACCACCTGTCACCGCACAGTACTACAGAACAGCTGTCTGTCCACATCTGAGAGTTGCTTTTTTTACTCAGATCATCAAGCATAGGATTCTGATTTGAGTGTGGATACAGGGAATAAGGCTGATTTTACACCAGTTAGTCATCTGAGAGGTTCAGGGAAGTCAATAGTGTCTGCATTAGTCCTTCTGCATAGGATAATCCCTCTTTTACAGACATTACTCACTAACGAGCGCTTTGAAATGTTTCCCGATGTAGGTTACGGAAACGGTAATTACAGATAATGTACTTACAGATATTGACGAAACATTTTTCTGGTCGACTTCTGGAGATTTTTTGTTGTTGTTGTTGTTGTTGTTGGTACGTGAACTATTGCAGATCATTATAATTGTCATTTTATCATCATTATTCAGTCCCTGTTTTCCTCCTAACAATAACCGACTACTATTCCACAAGTAAATACAAGGAAGGAAGTCATATGCTTCACCGGGATTTTTTTTTTTTAATGATTTAATATTGTTTCTGAGATTAGCTATAAAGGGGCACAGAGGGATGCTGAGGTTGAGGATGTTGGACAGCTTGTCCACGACAAGGCAAACATCATAAAGCAGTATGACTTTCACAAAGATTCCGTTCGAGCTGATTCCATATTATGAGCTGTTACAGTAGGGCTCCAAACTGAAATGTTCATTATTTTTCTATATCATGTCTGTCAAACGCAAACGTGTGCGCTACAACCGACAGGCAGAACATTTAATCGTAGTTGATAAATGATACTTGATATGTGTGCCATATAAAATACGATCTCGCGCTGGTTTGAGTATTTCGGAAACTGCCGATCTCCTACATGAACTCAAATAATCAATCTTTACAACCACGGTGAGCAGAAAAGCTGTCGAGCTTCACTCCTGTCAGCCAAGAACAGGAATCTGAAGAACGGGCACAGGCTCACGGAAACTGGAACGTTGAAGATTGGAAAACGGCCAGGCGAGATTCTTCCAATCTTCAGCTGCCCACAGTCAATAAATTTGCTATTTGCTGAAACTTTAGGTCATGACCTCGTGTCTTCAGTTATTACACAGATACAGCAGAAATTTCAGTATGAAAGGTATGAGAGCTTAATCTTCCCGGTTCCTCAGTTTAGAAAAGAAATGTTGAGATTATTGTTTGTGGTAATTGCCCATGTGCTACATACAGTGGGGGAAAAAAGTATTTAATCCCCTGCTGATTTTGTACATTTGCCCACTAACAAAGAAATGATCAGTCTATAATTTTAATGGTAGGTGTATTTTAACAGTGAGAGACAGAATAACAACAAAAAAATCCAGAAAAACACATTTCAAAAAAGTTATAAATTGATTTGCATTTTAATGAGGGAAATAAGTATTTGACCCCTTTGACTTAGTACTTGGTGGCACAACCCATGTTGGCAATCACAGAGGTCAGACGTTTCTTGTAGTTGGCCACCAGGTTTGCACACATCTCAGGAGAGATTTTGTCCCACTCCTCTTTGCAGATCCTCTCCAAGTCATTAAGGTCATTTTCAATGCCCTGGCTGAGAGAAGGAGGTTCTCACCCAAGATTTGACGGTACATGGCCCCGTCCATCGTCCCTTTGATGCGGTGCAGTTGTCCTGTCCCCTTAGCAGAAAAACACCCCCAAAGCATAATGTTCCCACCTCCATGTTTGACGGTGGGGATGGTGTTATGACTTGGGGTCATAGGCAGCATTCCTCCTCCTCCAAACACGGCGAGTTGAGTTGATGCCAAAGAGATCTGACCACAACACTTTCACCCAGTTCTCCTCTGAATCATTTAGGCAAACTTCAGACGGGCCTGTACATGTGCTTTCTTGAGCAGGGGGACCTTGCGGGTGCTGCAGGATTTCAGTCCTTCACGGTGTAGTGTGTTCCCAATTGTTTTCTTGGTGACTATGGTCCCAGCTGCCTTGAGATCATTAACAAGATCCTCCTGTGTAGTTCTGGGCTGATTCCTCACCGTTCTCATGATCATTGAAACTCCACGAGGTGAGATCTTGCATGGAGACTGACAGTTTCTTCCATTTGCAAATAATCACACCAACTGTTGTCACCTTCTCAGCAAGCTGCTTGGTGATGGGCTTGTAGCCCATTCCAGCCTTGTGTAGGTCTACAGTCTTGTCCCTGACATCCTTGGACAGCTCTTTGGTCTTGGCCATGGTGGAGAGTTTGGAATCTGATTGATTGATTGCTTCTGTGGACAGGTGTCTTTTTACAGGTAACAAACTGAGATTAGGAGCACTCCCTTTAAGAGAGTGCTCCTAATCTCAGCTCATTACCTGTGTAAAGGACACCTGGGAGCCAGAAATCTTGCTGATTGATAGGGGGTCAAATACTTATTTCCCTCATTAAAATGCAAATCAATTTATAACTTTTTTGAAATGTGTTTTTCTGGATTTTTTTGTTGTTATTCTGTCTCTCACTGTTAAAATACACCTACCATTAAAATTATAGACTGATCATTTCTTTGTCAGTGGGCAAACGTACAAAATCAGCAGGGGATCAAATACTTTTTTCCCCCACTGTATGTAGTTCGATAGGTTAAGGGGGGGAAAAAAAAGCTAAATTATTCCCTTAATACTGTGTTTTTTTTGAGCAGTTTATGATGCAAGGTCTCCTGTAAAGGCTGCCCACAATGCACCGCAACACTTCAGTGACATTTCATGAAAAACAAAACAACAATTAAACAAGCCAGCACAGTAATGCAGAACAGTTATTTTCTGTTTCCCGTGAAAAATATTGTGGATCCATTTTTCACAGAACAAAAAAAAAATCTCTTCTTGTGCGTAAAATTTGTGTCTCGAGACAAAATATTACCTCTTTCTCTCCAACAACACAAATGAGGGGAGAAAAGCCGGACAGCACCGGGGCCCAAGTACCACTTCCTTAGTTCGGTTTTCAATGTCGTTGTCTTTGGATGTTAACGCTGGGGACTAGCTGAGACAAAAATAATAAGAAGCTGGATCGCATTAATCTGATGGGAAAGTCAGGAAGGAATGTGCAGACAATTTGAAATCTGCACAACATTCTTGGATGGAGACGTTTGACAGCTTTTTTTTTCTACTAATGGAGCCAAAATCCACACTGAATGACACTTCATGGTCTTTTCACTTGAGTTAGGTTTCCTACATTACCCACGATGCTGTTTGATTATCTGCTGATAGTGGTGAAGTGGGATTTAGCCCTTGCTTCATCTTTAGTTTATATATATATATATATATATATATATATATATATATATATATATATATATATATATATATATATATATATAGAGAGAGAGAGAGAGAGAGAGAGAGAGAGAGAGAGAGATAGATAGATAGCTTGTCCAGCTCTCTCACCTGTACACTCTGCTCAAACAGATCAGCTTCCGACGCTTCGACCTCCATGCTAATGCCGCCATCAGCACCACCGTGCTCATCATCTCGTAGATCGCTAATTAGCCGAGCCGAGTCTTTTCCCTAACTCGGAGCAACTGCGTCGTGTAGCTGCACTGCATTCTGGAACTTTCCAACGTCTGCACCAATGTCTCCAGTACTCCTACAGAGAAAAGCAGCTCTTACCTCTTTTGTATTTAGGATCTAACAGCAAAACCTGACCATTATTACTTATGTTTGAGATCGTTGGTATTTCTTCTATTTCTCCTAGTAAATGCCATTGTAACTGATGCTAGCAATGTCTCACTGCGACATTCGCGCCAACTCCTCACAGGAATAATAATAAAAATACAGCACCAACCAACAAATTAGCATCTGATTCACTAAACATTTCAATATGAACATATTCACTGTTTCAGGGTGCAGTTTTTCTGCTTCATAAACTTGATGGAAACTTTCCACGCTAGAGAAAATTCCAGGTGTTTTTTTTTTGTTTGTTTTTTGACAAAACTCAGGGATGATCAGACAATTTCAGTCCTTGTCCAAAGAGACGAGTCCAAATGTCATCTTATATTTGGAAATGTCTCAATATCCTGCAACTGCTAGTGTTCTATATATAAAGCACTATACGACCGTGATTCCATGTCTGTGTATGACGCAAACATCCAGATTGGTAGGAAATGAAAGCTGACGGAAACTCACTCATCCCGCGTTAATTTATAGCCGTCCTGATGCAAGAGTCCTGTCACGGAGGAGACATTATATTTGTATTACAGACATGACCATAGAAACAAATGCGGAAAGGGCTTTTTGAGTTCTGTAATACCCTAGTTTCTGGACACCAGCATATTTCTGTCTGCTTATTTTTCATTAACGTACCAAGTAGACATTTCACATAACCGCGTGTCCGTCATCTACACCGCTTGGCTACGATTTGGTGATTTGTTTCTGTGAGATTTCTGTTCATCTATTAGTTGGTTTTAAAGTTCGTATTTAAGTATTATTCAATAAGCACTGTATTAAGCAATGTAAAAAAAAAAAAAAAAAAAAAAAAGTTGCTTCATGGAACCATGAGAGGAAACAGATGCATATATATTTGTTTAAATCTGTATTTTTTTAAGTCTTGCGTGATCATGTTATCTATGTGTTGTTGCAGAGGACAGCACAGCAGGCCAAAGAGCGGAGTCAGATGAAGAAAGGCGAAGCGGCGTCGAAACTATCCTCAGACATCACCAGATTCTTTATGAAGAAAAATGACTGAACTACTACCACCATGTTTCACTCATCCGTATACGTACAGTACGTGTTTAAAAAGAAAAAGGATTGATTCCTTGATTTAGAGACCTAATTTGACTTTGACGTGTTTAAGAATGTGATTGACCTACCATGTGTGTTGCCATGGCAATGACCAGCCCACACACACACACACGATACTGCTGCCTCGGTTTCATCGCTTAAACACAGATATGGACTTTTCAGAATCCCGTATTCCAGTATCAGGTATTAAGTCCTAAAGCAGGGATTCTTAACATTCTGGATTTTTAGCCCCACTAATACAAACCTGAGAATTCTACAGCTACATGTGGGTTTTATGTGGATCTTAGGGAAAGTTGGGTTTTTCGGCTACAGTACTTGGAAAGTGAGGCAGGGAAGGAGGTGGAAGGAAAGAAAGAAAGTACAAGAGATTTAAAAAAAAAAAAAAAAAAAAAAAAAAGTGGCTGACTGTTGAGTGACCATCGAGCCGTCAGCGCAGCACTGCTGAGTTGGTACTGCATGATAACGCTTATGTTTCTAGCAGAGCGAGCTTGGAGACCAAGCATTCTTGTTCGCTGCTATTTTTAACTCGTGCAGGCTTTCGGAGCATAAAAGCACCCTGCCGCACGACTCTTAACATTTCTCCGCTTACCTTCAGCGGTGGCAGCAGTAGAAGAAATGTTTCTCCGCTGAATGATTTGTGTGTGTGTGTGTGTGTGTGTGTGTGTGTGTGTGTCTGTCAAAAAACGAGAACGCAATTTACCAGTGCAGCATGAATGTGATTAAAAAAGACGCACAAGTTTTCAATTTCAGCTCAGACCACCAGCTGGTGATTTTATATATATATATTTTTTTCTTTTATTAAAAAAAAAAAAAAACCCTACTGCCTTATTTGAATCCATCACAGCCCCTTATGTAATCTCAGCGAATGCCATGGGACCTGCAGGGCTCGTCGCCATAGCAACCTGCCCCGGTGATGGGCACCTATGTGGATATGGAAGCTCTTACAACTGCGTTTCTGTTTATAGACATGCTATGAGACGAGCCAGCGAGTCGAAAATCAACCTCCGCGTCTCCTGCTGCACCAAGTTGCGCCACCTCGATCAAGGAAAATTTACACAGTGGAAATTTTACAAGAAGAACATTTAACTCCAGTTTGGTGTTTTTATTGGGAGACTGTTCTTGTGTTTTGAGTGCTTTCAGATCATATAAAACAGTGGTTGGTTGTAGCAATTACTATCTTAAGCCCAATAAAGGAACATTAAGCTTTATAGCCCAGGCTGTTTCAGGTTTGGAATGGGTTTACACAAAATGCTGCAATGGTGTGTGTGTGTGTGTGTGTGTGTGTGTGTGTGTGTGTGTGTGTGTGTGTGTGTGTGTGTGTGTGTGTGTGTGTGTGTGTGTGTGTGTGTGTGTGTGTGTGTGTGTGTGTGTGTGTGTGTGTGTGTGTGTGTGTGTGTGTGTGTGCAAATTTCTATTTAAACTATGCTGAATTCTTGATTCTGATTGGTCAAAAGGTATTGATTAATTCTCTATAACAGCAGCACTGACAGTAGTTTTGGTCGTAAGGTTTACATTAATGCTGTCATTGTAATACATTATTGTTTCTTATAGCAACAGCTAAGACAGGGAGAAAACAACTGTGTGAGGAGACACATTTAACATTATTGGAGGGAGTCTCCAGTGTCGGCGCCTTTTCGCTGTCGGAGGTAAAACATTTTCTGCCACTGGTACGTCTTTGAACGTCTTTGAAGAAGAGACTGTTTTGGCTGCTCAAGCGACAACACAACCTAACTTGTTTCACAGACGTTCCACAGCATTACATGTAACTATAAACGGATAAAAGTTGTTAGAGCTGGCAAATGGCTGTGTTAGAAGGGGAAGAAAACACACACACAGGGGCGTGCTGTTATTGGAAAATAATTCGAGATGGCACAATGATGATACCGATACTGAAACAAATACATTTCCTTTCCAATTCCAACCTTTTTTTAAAAAAAATAATAATTTGCTTCAAGGTGGTAACAGCTTCCCTTGTGTTTCAGTACCCCCACTGTGTTTTTTTATTCCTGACATTTCAGACGTGTACAGCAAGAAAATGTATTTATGAAGCACACATTATAAACTAAGTGTGCATAAAGGTTGCACTACAAAAAATAAAAAAGATTCTGTGACACAGGGCTAGGTTTTTTTGGGTTTTTTTTATTTTGTCACCGATTAAGCCTACTAAATTAACTGGCCTTTTGTGATTCATTCGTACCCCCAGTACTTTCCTGGCAGTTTGAGTTCACAAGTCATCCTGTTACAAGAGATAGGACTGTGATGTATTACCCGGAGCGGTCAGCTTCTCCGAGGACGCTATGTTCACCTCTGTGTCATTACTGTAAAGGTCAGAGAAATGGATGGATCTTTTCAAGCTTCATCTTTCTTGCTCCACCCCCCCCCCCATCTCCCCCCACCCCCAACCTAATATCCAAGTTCAGGGAAGAGCAGGAAAGGGGCGTCGAGAGACAAAATAACAGACATATCTCAGCTAGACATCATGAAAGAGTACGTCTTAAGTTCTTTGTCCTTCTTTTCGTTTCCTTGCATTATATTACAATACGAATTGAACGTATCACATTATATCAAAGGTGTTAAAATAGGAAGGGGAAAAAAAAAAAAGTCACCAGCCTGTAATTTCCTGTCTCGCTCCATTCCCTGTTCACACCTGAATTAATTTAGATGCTCATTTGTGCCTGGGAAGGTCACGGGCCACTTGTCAGACCATCGACTAAGTGCAGTTTGCATGAGATAAACATTCCCTGTTCACTTGATTAAATCGTTAGTTTTTGATTTTAGATGCCATGCAAGTTATTCATGGTCAAAGGTTTTTTAAATTTTTTTATCAAGCTCATGTGTAAACCATACGCACAACACAAAATATCTTCTTTCTTTTTTTTTAATGATTTGCTGGTCAGGGTGCCGCGGCCGAGACCTTCATGTAATGAAGTTCAGCGGTGGTGGAGTTGACAGGCTGTGTACGCTTGGTGAGTAATGAACATGTCAAAGCGCGACCTGCTGACGTACCCTCTGTCCCAAACACCTGCACACTTTATTACAGAAAGAGGCCCACAACGACTTTAATAACGCAGAGA
Source organism: Cranoglanis bouderius (assembly GCA_023630585.1). NCBI lineage: Eukaryota > Metazoa > Chordata > Actinopteri > Siluriformes > Cranoglanididae > Cranoglanis > Cranoglanis bouderius. The sequence continues at coordinate 17,419,586 of CM042555.1, read as the reverse complement.
CGGAGTGATGCTGCGCATCAGATTAATACAGGCGCACCTCCGTGGAGTGCAGAAGAAGGCAATGTTAACTGCACGCAGGCATTGTGTTTGGCAACCTCGACAGGAGACGAGAAAGGAAACGGTAACATAAGTAGAGGTAATAATTGAGCAGACCGAACACCGCTCCGAGATGGAACACTTTCTCATCAAGTCAAGGATACTCAACAAACAACTCTCTTCCTCGCTTTCTCTGCTTTTTTTACACAAGCACGGCGGTACTTACTGCTTTTATTCACGTCCTTGAAGGCGATATGGTCACGATCCCAGAGTCCAACGGTAGTCTGGCTTCCTTCCTTTCTTTATACTTGAGGTTCCGAGCTCGACCCTGAAATGAAATTGTTCCTGAGACATTGTAGAAAATCTTCCTGAACTCAGTGTTCTGTAAAGTGAAAACAATCCATGTTTGTTTTTCATGCTGTGCACATGCAGGTTAATGTACACTTTAATAGGAACAGCTATGCGGTTACCCAGTCAGCCAATCATGTGGCATAAAATCATGCAGATACAGGTCAAGAGCTTCAGAAAATGGGATGTCAGTGACTTTTTACCATGGTACGGTTGTTGTTGTTGGCTCATTTGAGTATTTCAGAAACCACTGACCACCTGGGATTTTCACACGCAGCAGTCTATAGAGTTCACACAGAAACTCATCGAGTGAGCAGCAGTTCTGTGGGTGGAGACGCCTTGCTGATGAGAGAGGTCAGAAGACACTGGCCAGACTAGTCTGACATGACAGGAAGGCTACGGTAACTCAACCACTCTTTGAACGCACAACACATCAAACCTTGAGGTGGATGGGCAACAAAACGACCAGGCAATCAGGTTTCTCCAATCTTTCCAACTGTCACGTATCCGTGTCAGCATGATCTTATACATTGCACTGTTTGGCCGATTGGATAACTGCATGACCGTCCAAGTGTACGTGTTCCTGATGAAGTAGACGGTGAACGTATGTTGTCCACATTATCACTGGCTAAACTATTTTTAAACCTGATACCTTAATCTACTATATGATGCCATATCACTTTAATCAGGATTTAATGTGACGTGAATTCTCTTTATATAAGTGTTGAGCTACTTAGGAAACTAGCTGGTGCTTTCAGTTATCTTCTAGTACAGCAGTGTCTCCATCTTAACGTCTCCAGTTTGGTAAGTTATAAGCTGTTTAAGAGTTGGAGGCACGGCTTGACACACGACATGCTTATACGTTATAGGAATATGATCAACAATGATGTGATGCGATGCACTACCACCCTGTGAGCACGTGTTTTTATTATTATTAGTCTGCGATTATGTGGCGCGTCCACCATACAAGTCCATGTAAATGAGTCCTTCCTACTACTACACCAAGAGAATGTCTTGTTTAAGCTGTCAAGGCTCATTCATGTACCTGCACAAGCCTAAACTGAAATTAGTACACGTGTCTAATTTACAAAAGACGCCCTGCTGTAATCAATCTGTACCAGTGCAGACATCCACAGTAGTTACTTTCGCATGAGATGCGGTCAAAATGGGTGTTTTAATGCAGGGGTTCTCAAACTATTTTTGCCGCCCAGGGCCACTTTAACTGTAAGAAACATCCACAGATTTAATAGTTTTAAATAGTAAGCTCATGATTTAAATGTGTACAAGGCTCTTTACTAGAGAGCTTTTATTCTGTCAAGTATTCAAGTTATACTGATTGGTCGGATGTTGCGCAGAGCCTGGAGTTTCTCCTATTGTGCAGATATTATAAATCCAACAGCTGCTGGAAGGTAAAGAGAGCTAGTATTAAAGGACAGCTATAATAAACCAGATCACAGTGCTGAGTTTAGGTTGGGCATTGTTTTTGATCAGGTAAAAAAAATAAATTTAAGGACACCTCAATCATTAGAGACTACTTTTCCACCTTTTCAGCCATCCTCCAAACCCTGAACAAATTACTCAGTCAGACAGAGTGATGCCGAGGCCCACCGCCAGACTAAGCATTCAGAGAAGTGAAAAGGTTAATCTCAAAAAGCCACCCGCAGTTCTTAACACAGATGCTGGCAGCTACGGCCTGGGCATTGTAAATCATCGGGAACACAGTGGTTCACTGAAACCATTAGCCTTTTGTTTGAGCTCTAAGCGATGTCGAGAAGCGTTATGGTCCGAGGCTTGGTTAGGTTAAAATGAATGCATAACAAGCTCATGTTCATCAGAGCACCTCTACTATTCTCTGCAGGTTGGAGCGAAACAAACACACAACTTATTACAAGCCATCAGTGACCCTGATTATTACAAAAGATCTCAGCGAAGCCCCATTGCACTGTTGGCGCATCGCAATTTACAAAGAATTTGCCGCTGTGGACACAGTGTCGAGACTGAAGGGCATTCTATGGTGTGTGAAATATGGTTGCTGAACAAATGTCAAAACCATTTTTCTAGAACGAGGACTGTGCGGTGTTCGTGCTAGTTAGATTGTAGTCCCTTACAGCATACAAGACAAATTACAACAGGAACCCCTGGAATGTTACCATATTGGTGGCACACTCATTTGCTAATACCAGACCTTAACCATCTCATTGTAGCTAGTTCTTATTACAGATGGATGGCAATCCTCCCTCTGACAAGAAAAATGTTGATGTGCTACGGGCACGTGGGAAACATTAGCACCATTCCTACATGCCCATTGGAATTTAACAGCAATTAATCAATAAGGTAAAGTCGAAGCAAGACATGGCTGAAACCCTGGGAGGACTAATGCAACAATCTACCAGGAAGACACCAGGTACAATTCCTGGGAAATTATCAGGAGGCTCATGGAAAAGGAACAGAAGCCAGTGTGTTACTGGGAAAGAGGAAGAAGATTTGATAATGTATTTATGCAATTATATCATACAATATCATACAATTACATCCTTTTGACAACCTGCACAATAAAACTACAACGGGAGGAAAAGCCTTAAGTCAGTGACAAAGAGTAACAGGTGAAATGTCTGAGTAGTGGAGCGATTTCTTCATCAAATGAATGGCAGAGTAAATGAGCAAATCACAAGCAGACTCCAAAGACCATGGTGTAAACAGAACAAAGGCTAGTATTAAGACTGGGAGCCCAGGATATCTGAACATAGTGTATCTGTTAAGTAATGTACTGGTTGACCTCTGTAGTAATTATGATCGATTTGCATGAAATGAGCTACCTTCACAGATCGTCTTCACGGCCACGCTACAAATGACATGCATACTACCAAACTGATCGTTTTGGTCTATATTATAAGTGCTTGGTGTAGTGGGCGTGGCCACACAAGTTGCACTTGATCATTAGTAGGTCACATGACCATAAGACACACGTTCTCTGACAAATCCTTTTGAAAGTTATCTGTATTTTATCATTCTGCACTCTAAACTCAGTACAGTACTTGGTTTAGTTTTGGTTTTGGCAGGAGATGATAGAAAAGAGTACTTCCCAGAGTGTCTATATACTGAAGAAAAAGCACAACACCTCTTTTCCCCCCCAGGATATAACGGAATCTGTACTGACATGTCAATTCAGACATGATTATACACTCACCGTCCAGTTTGGGTGAGTCCGTGCCCATGATATTCTCAGATTTCTGTTCTTGGCTGACAGCAGTGGAACCCAATGTGGTCTTCTGCTGTTGTAATTCATCCACCTCAAGATACAAAAAAAAAAAAAAAAGATGTTTTGTGCATGCTGAGATGCTTTTCTGCTCACCACATTCGTAAAAAGCGATTGAGTTACTATATCCTTCCTGGTAGCTCTAACCAATCTGGCCATTTTTCTCTGACCTCTCGTATCAACAAGGTGTTTCCACCCACAGAACTGTCTCTCACTAAATGTTTGTTTTTTTTTTTGTTTTTTTTTGCCTCATTCTTTGTAAACTCTAGAGACTGTTGTGTGTGAAAATCCCGGGAGATAAGCAGTTTCTGAATTAAACCAGCCCATCTGATGTTTGATGTGAACACTGAAGCTCTTGACCTGTATCTGCATGATTTATGCAGCCTCGCCATGTAAAATTAATCCATGCCCTATAGAGCTAAAGCCTGAAGATTACAGCGAAAGGTGATACTGATAATGTCCCAGGTATGGAGTGTCTAAACACTAATTGGGACAGTGGACCCAAGTTTTGTGTAAGTAACTTTCACTCATCTCTGTGTCCTGGCAAATGGAATTACAGCAAATACTGAATGCAACAAAGCAAGACATGCCGAGCTACACGTTACCCTTAAGAAAGCCAAGACGAGTGAGCTCAGCCAAACTTATTAGAAGGATTTTTATCTATACTTAGAGAATCTCAGACCTGCTTGTCCCAAACAAAGTTGCAAAAACAATGATGCAAAAGCAAAGCAACTCAATGCATACTACAAAGCAGACAGTCTCCCCATCCTTCCATCACTTCAAGAGACTCCAACTTGATGAAGACTTAGATGAGCATGGAGATTGTGTTATCATCAGGATGATGCTGCGCGCTCAATCATCCTGTCAGTTGAGTGAGGAAATAACCCAAGGCAGATTTTTATTTGTGCAAAATACTGAATTGTACTGCAACAAAGAGAAAGAGGAGATCTAGTAAGTCATCAACGGAAGCATAAGTGGTATTGTCCATGTAACTTTAAACGGAAGAAACTGAAATATGTAGGGCATTTTATTTTATTTGCTTTTGGTACTCTGCCTGTGTAGGTTGAAACTGTATTCTATGAGGTTGGTTATCTAAAGCTGAGTGAAAAGTTGGAGTCTACTGAACTGTAATCTGCTTTCATGTCCTCCTTAAGCTTTTTGCCTCCTCAATAGTTGGGGTTCTACAAAGAACCTTAAAAGTATCAGATTCCGTTTAATTCCATTTTGTCGGTAAAACCCTTCTGGGTGACACCAGATTATAAATCATTACACTAAGTAATAAGTACTAAGTGTGTTAAAAGGATATTCAGTAGAAGCAGATTGAATAAGAGTCCTGGGATGAGCACAGGACAGCCTTTATGATTACAGCAGCATCTCAGATACATATCTACAGTATCCAGTACAACCAAAGATCTCGTTTGCCAAAGACATGTTGGAGATTCTGCAAATGCGGGGGAAAATGTTGTATAATCTGATGAGTCCAAAACGGAACATTTTGACCTTGCCACAGAGTGCTACATTTGGCGGAAACCCAGCAATGCTCATCACCCTGAGAACACCATCCTCACAGTGAAGCATGATGGTGGTAGCATCATTCTTGGGCAGTTGGTTGCTTCTCTGACTAAATCCCTCTTTACCTAGTCGCCAAACCCCTATTGATACTTTTCTAGAACTTTGTCCCAGACTTGTTTTGTTAGCTCTTTGGTCTTCATTATGCTGTCTCCTTGGTCTTCATGATGCTTTGGGGTCTTCCAGGAACCGGTGCATTTATATTGAGATCACATGGCACTTTAATTGCACACAGGTCAACTCCATTCAACTAATTATATGGCTCCTGATGGCTTGGGTTCAAATCTACAGTATCCAGGATGAACCAAAGAACCATTTAGGTTGCTAGATTTAACCTTTTTTCCACCTCAGAGTGTATGGTTCTGCCGGAGGTCCAAAGAAAGATGTCTACCAGAGGAAACAAGCTTAACCTTCATTTTCTTAAAGACATCGATCATAATCCAGTCTCTTTATGGCTATACGGCTGCAGTGTTATGGATTAAAGTTATTGCAGAAGTGACTTCAGGTATATGCTTCCTTTTGATCCCACCCAACACTCACCTCAGAATTAAAAGTGGTGCTAACTATCAGCACACTAGTGAGAGCTCTATCCAATTAATTACAGCAATCACTTCAGGGAAGCAGCAGCAGCCCACAACTAACGAACGGACATGGCCAAATCAGTGCGAGTCCCAGCCAAAGCAGAGGGAAGCAGATGGAGGGATGCAGAGACACGAGTGCAGGGGAAAAGGATGAGTATGAGGCGAACTGTGGAGCACGCACAGGTGTTTGGCTCATAATGTGGGCCAGGATGGTTGTTAAGGTGTTAAGAGAGTTGAGTTGATCGGGGCGTAATTTCTTCCTTCTGTCTCTGTCTATAGTTGTAGCCATTAATCAGCCCATTCCCACAAGCATAAAAGAACTGATTATCTAACCAAAAAAACGAAGCACAATCAGCTGGGCTAAGCACATCAACACACGTACATGTGTGCGCACACACCTTTTTTCTTGAAAATTTGGAGGCTAAATTTTGCTAAATGAGTTTCTAATGAGCGAGCGCATTGAGTAAATCTGCACAGGTTGAGACCAATGCAGAACAGGGATAAAAGAAAAATAAAAGGTTGAAAATTTGCTTAATGGGGCTTATTTTCACTTGATAAACAGAAAAATGAGTGCTATTTTTTAACACCACTGGAGGTGGTCTATGTCTCTGTCTGTTTTCTTCTATCCCTTCTTTCATCTGTCTTCCCACCTTCCCTGCTGATAGAAGAAGCTCCTCGCAGGATGCATCGGCCGTCAGTGGATAATGACCAAAAACACAATAAGGGACCTCAGAGGGGATCAGAGATGGAGAAGGAGGAGATAAGGTGCTTAAGATAATTCGTATTTCCCTCAATCTACGGCAGATTAATGGCTAAGGCTTTAGCTGTTTTCTCTCTGAATATTACATTAGCGATACACACTTCACTCACCTGCTTCACTCTCTGCATAGACAGTGCCTTTGGGCTGTGTGTGTGTGTGCTTGTTTCTTTCTGACAGTCTGAAAGCTGACACTGAGCATACCAACAGAGAAAATGATATGATCGAATATTGAGTCATGAGACGAGAGATCCTGGTAAGTAAGCAGCAATTTACAATAGCCGATACGTGGCCTCTGGCAGCCAATAAAGCGGCACTGAAAGTATGATGTTTATTGAAAAACATGAGCTTATTTTCAGTTGTCACGGATTGTACAGAGGAGGAGTGCTCTGCATTATTGAGAGCCTGCACTATCAGTGATCAATCTGTTTTACTTCTGCCACAGACAGTGAATAAGTGCTGCAGAAACAGAATTACAAATCCACGAAACCAGCTAGATCTGTGGTACCCAACTGCAGTCACTTGTGGGGCCAGAGTATTGGACTGCTTTAACACATCTTAAGTAGCGGTATCAGGGGCTCCTGAATGCTCCCTATTTTGGGAGATAATGTAAAAGGACAGTTCGAGCAACAAAAGGGACTGTATACAATGTCACCTCACCCCAGTGTCAAATATGATGGTAGATCATTGATGCTTTGGGCTGTTTTCTGGTTGGTGGTCCACGGGCTCTTGTGAAGATTTAAGAAGACACGAATGGCCAGGAAAATTCAGCTTAAAACCTAATTGTCTGTGTCAGGAGGTTTAGACTTGGCCATAGATAGTTAACCATACCCACCATTCTACAGTAACCATACTCCATTCATCTTCTGTAACCGCTTTACCCTGATTAGGATGAGGTGGATTCAGAGCCTATCCAGGGAACACTGGGAGCAAGCTGGAAATACACCCTGGATTGGATGCATGTGCACACATTTACAGCTCGAGTTTCCAATTCACCTACCTGCATGTTTTTGGAGATTGGAGGAAACCCACATGGACACAGGAAGAACATGCAAAACTCCACACAGATAATAACCCGAGCTCAGGATCGAATGCGGTTGCAACGCTGTAATTATCGCATTGTTCTTCATCTGTGCCTCTTGAAATGAAACTTCAGTTTTGCACATTGCTCTTGTCTTTTGCTAATACAACTCGCAGTTTGTGTAGTCTTGTGTGTTGCACCATGGTCCTAGGTGCTCGAGAAATCATCAGCCTGTTCTGAATTTGAATGAGAATTGTGCAGCCTTAACCTACAGAATAAGCAAACTCATTAAAATCCTTCAAAGCAATAAGAATCCTTCAGGTACTCACCAAACACTTTGGGTAGTATCAACAACCTAGATGTATTTAAGAAAGGTCTTCCCTTGAGAACTCTAGAAATCCTGCATCAAAGCCTGAGAGCTAGACTAAATAGTCCTTACTGATTCTGTTAGAGATTTCATTCTGGCCTCATGGACTGAGTGCAAATTTAGTTTAATATTTCTTTTTTGGAGTGATATTCCTGACATTTCTGCCGCGTTTTGGCAGTCCCTGAGCTGGAGGACTGAGAGTTCTCGGTGGCCCCAGATAGCTGAGGCGGGTCAGCCTTTTAGCCATAATTAGTTCAAACTGTAGTGCCTCCTGAATAATGGATGAGAAGGGAAGCCAATCAAATAGTGCAGCTTTTCAGTCTTTTAGGTTTTAAAAGACATGGGGACCCATCAAGGCCTGGATATTGGGGGAAAAATCCTTCAGACTGATCTCCTGCCAGTTAAAGCCCATTTCTGCATGAAATCAGAAAAGAAACACTTACTGGGCCTGCCATTCAAAGCTTTTTGATTTACATTATAAGGACAAGACAGCCAGTTATAACTCATCCCTCTAGTGACCTCTTGATTAACCTTTGGTTTTCATTTGAATGATATGATCTCGTGCTTTATTCAAGCCACAATATCCTTGGTAATAATAAAATAATCAGTGTTGTATATGAGGTTAGCTAACATTTGTGCCGTTGGGCTGCATGCTAGACTTCTCCCAGTCGATGTAATCAGAAAGGACGGGCTGTTATTGCTGTTTCCTAATGCATTAATGCGTGCTGCTGCTCTCCCTGTAAACAAAGCTAATCCATATAATTACCTGGCCTGCCAGGATCCTGATCTCTTTCCATTATAACCCATCTGCGTTTGAGAGTTTGAAAGTGAAATGAGTGCAGCTGTGGTCTAGTTAGCATTCAAAACAAGAATATTTCAAAAACTGTTCAGGGCAATGGGTCGTCGTTGACGTGTTAATATTCTAATTGTGACTGTTTTGATCAGGTATTTTTTAGCATGTCTGGTCTCTCCATGCCAGAACCCATTTCCCTATAATTGGCCTTGTTTGACTTTTTTTTTTTTTTTTTTTTTTTTAATTTGTGGCTTTCTGGTCCTGTAATATGTATGAGTTAATGTGCGGCTGGCTGGAGCTTGTTCATCTCAGGCTAATGCAATGAGTGATATGGGGCAGCTCTGCGCTGCCATGGCGGGAGACTATGCAAGAAAATGGCCTCTTATAAATAATTCCAAGGTTTGATGATTGCTATTCTGCGATCAGGCTTAAGTCTAACAGTGAGGCAGGTGGCAATACAAGGAACTGATCCGAGATCAGCTGGTGAAAACGTCAAGCAGGTCTCAGTGCTGCAGAGGGCTTGATTAAATTAGCATCCAGGGAGAGAATCTGCTTTCAAGTAAATCTGATTTTAATCCTCCCCTCCCTCTTTTGCTGAGCTGTGCTGGACCTTGGAGCGAGGACAAAAGAGAGAAAGAATATGTGTGACTAGAAGATGGAATGGAGAGACACACACAGATGGAGGAACGTACTGGGAATCATTAACGAAATAAAGGATGTTAATAGGAAGGATAAAGAAAAACATAGTTCTCATTCCTTTTTTCTCCCCCCAAGCTGAATTGCTTGATATTCAGGACCTCCCGTTTTTATCAGAGGGCAACTTCCTGAACATCTCGTCTTTGTAGTCTGTTCATCTAAATCAGCACTTTGCTCAGAAAATGTAACATTTTTAAACTGAGCATATCTGTAAACGAGTTTCATAATTACAATGATGCTGAGTCTTGATAAAGGTGCAACAGGATACTGGTGTAGAGCTCTATCTTTATATGAAAATCTGAAATTTGTTCGGATCCCTTGAAATATGCCATGTATGAAATAAAACAAGATGGGCTGTGCTCTTATAGGAAAATAATCAACAATGGGGTGATGTGTGGCCCAGGTTAGCAGATTATTGGTACGGATTTAATAGCATGAATTTTTCATACCTCCCCACACAATTTCCTGGCACAAGCTGCTCTGAATCATTTACTAGCAATTATGTCTGGATCAAACACGACTCCCTCCATTAAGAAAGCAGCACTGCGGCAGTGATGAACTTCGGGAATTTCCAATCTGCCAAATTCAGCATCCTCCTGTTGTCTAGTGACCTCATCTGCAAACTGTGCAATCTGTGCAAAATAAGTAAACTTTTATTGTCATTCTGGAATAAAATGTTGTTCCCGCAACATCCAAGAAAACATTACAGATATTTACTACAAATCGTGTCTCAGAAGCAATGCACACTACAATATAATAATGGTTTACAGCTGAACCATTACATCATCGGATGTGGGAGATTTGGCCACAACGCAATCAGCAAGCCAGCACCACTGCAAACCAGCCTGAGTTTCCACCATGCCGTCAAATGTAAAAGTTTTGTAATAATGAATGTTGGCACTGGTTTATTAGATTCAGTGTGTACGTCTCTGCATTACTTATATTAGTCTGACAGGGAAACAAACTTTTGAACACTTTGATAATAAGCTTTCAATGAGACATCACCCTGTTTTCAAAAGATATTCAAGAGCTGTTTGAAACAGTAAAATGAGATCCTTGCATGCTTATCAACTGGCTACAAGGAAAACTTCAAGCATGCATGTTTTTGGTGTAGTAATTGCCTCCTCTTACACATCACCCAAAAACAACAGTCTGTGGCTGGTCATTTGCAAAGCAGGTCAATGAGCTCTTTGAGTAAATAGTTCTTGGCCACATTGAGTGCCAATGCTTGAAAGAAGTAGCTTGCTAATTTCCTGTTTCTTGTTTCTGTTGAATGTTCCATTTTCATTCCATTTTCATTTCCATTTTCCCCTCAGTCATGCTACAGCTTTATCTGAATGCAGATTCAGGACCTTAGCAAGACTTATGACCATCCATCCATTTTCTGTATCCTACACAGGGTCGCGGGGAGCCTGGCGCCTATCCCAGAGAGCTCGGGGTACTAGGCAGGGGACACCCTGGACGGGGCACAATCGCGCACACCCATTCACACACTACGGACAATTTAGAGATGACTCATGACCAGTTCACATCAATTGAACGGTGAAAAAGCTGAGAAATCTGAACTACCTACAGAGCATATATAAAAAAAGTCTACACACCCCTGTTGGTTTTTGTGATGTAATAAAATGAAACCAAGATAAAACATCAGATCAATTTCCACCTTTAATGTGATATAGCAACCAAGAAAATTCTTACAATAACCTGGTTGCATAAGTGTGCACATCCTTATATAATGGGGCATGTGACTTATTAACCAATCACATTTAAACCCATGTTCAAAAGTAATTACATACACCTGTCATCAATAAATTTATTCTGATTAACCCTAAATAAAGATCAGCTATTTCTGTAGGATTTTCTTGACATCATCTAGGTTTCATCTGACTTGCTGAAGCCATGGTCTGCAAAGAGCTGCAAAGCATGTGTGGTATTTAAATTGTCGAAAGATATCGATCAGGAGAGGGGTACTAGATGTATCATGGAACACCGTGAAGGCCATCATCAACAAGTGGAGAAAATGAGGCATCACAGTGACATTACCAAAAACAAGACAGCTTATCACACAAAGAACACCATTCCCACAGTGAAGCATGGTGGTGGCATCATCATCTTCTCTTCAGCTGGGAGTAGTCAAGCTAGATTTCACCTTCAAGCACAATAACGACCCAAAGCACAAATTCAAGTCAACAAAGGAGCGGCTTCAGAAGATGATGGTCAATGTTTTGGAATTGCCAAATCAGAGATCAGATCTAATTCCCATCGAAAACCTGTGGAATGACTGGAAAGGGGCTGTTCAAATCCACATTTTGCAATATGATAGAGCTGGAACATTTTCGAAAGGAAGAATGGAATAAAATTGCCAAATTATGATGTGCTAAGTTGGTTGACTCTTATCCAAAAAGTGCTGTATTGCAATTAAACTTTGCTTTAACAAAGTATTGGTTAAGGGGTGTTAACACGCTTGTGCAACCAGGTTACTATAAGGTTACTGTACCTGGTGGTCTTGCTGTGTAGCACTTATCAGAAGCAGCCCGGAACTCCAGCCCAAGATCTCCTCCTTTCTGTCGACAGATCGACAGTCATCCCCCCCATACCACCATCAGCTGAAGGTGTGGCCTGCACTTAGACATTAATATTTGAATACATTTGAATAATAAATCTTTCTTACCATTGGAATGCATTTTTCACTTGAAACTGTGCAGGTAGTTATCCAAATGTAAAAAAAAAAAAAAGAAAGGCACTCATCACTGGGAGATTATGAGGTCAAATCCATAGCCATCTGCGGCCAGGAGTTGGAGTGCGCGCAATTGGCCCGGCTCTCTGGATGTGAAGGATGCCATTCTCCTCTCCCCTGTCGATCAGAACACAAGCAGTTGTGGGCAACAATTATAGGCGTCTATGAGCTTGTGTAATCACAGGGGACAGGGCAGTTATCTCTCTCTCCTCCAAGCGTTCTCAGCTGTGCTATGAAGTTCAGTAGTCTGAAATAATGAAATTGCTGGCTTCATGTGTCTCAGGGAAGGCATGTGTTAGTCATCACCCTCACAGGAATGCAGTTGGTGGATGGAGGTAGATCTCCCCAAAAACAAAAGACAACACACCATGCTATTTGCCAATGAAAATGACGCATCATTTTTTTTTTGTTTGTTTGTTTGTTTGTTTATAGCTATATTTAATGTTGTCTGAAAAGTTATAGTTAGTTCCTGTTATCACATATTACAGCAGCTAAAAACAGTAATTCTCTCCTTTTCTTCCTTTCTCTTGAAGTTAAATAAGTTAAACTTGAAAGAACAGCATTGCCTCCGACTGTTACAAAGCACTGACACTGGAGACTCCTTCCAAAAACGTGAGCTGAATTTCTACTTACAGAAAACCTGACCGTATCAACAATAAGACTTTAATGCATTTATGTGGAGCGCCTACTATACAAGTTGATCATATGGGTTCGATAACATTAGAATGGCCATATTAATATAAACCTGTGATTTACGTTCGGATGAATAAATTACAGTCTGCATTACTATCAGAGCGGCTGCTATAGAAGATTAATCAATACCTTCTGACCAAACAGACTCAAGAATCTGACAGCACTGTTGTATATAGATAAATAGAAATATAATAGAGCTGGTGTCAGACGGTAATGGTTGGGGGGGGGGGACCTTTGATGGGTGAATTGAGATAAAAACAAGCTTTCTGGCTCATATGGTTCAAAACACACCCTGTAGAGTGACTTTAAACATTCTCTAATTTCAGCTACTGTTCAAACGACCTGCAAAAAGCCGTCTCGTCTCGTTGCTACAGCTCAGACAGTGCAGCATGGTAAGCACAGATCCAATCAACTCCTCAGCAAACCAGTGCATTCAGGCTGTGATAAATACCTTTTCAACATACACACACTTAACACCCCCCTCTCGTAGAGAATAGCAGGCTGCAAGAACAGCACTTAACATTTCATAGGGTGCAATCTGGCTAAACACTGCCTGTCTGCGCGCAGACAGTTCACATTGTACAGCCGAGCAACTTCCCTTTAGCCGACGATAAGGCAGCTTTAATCTGCACTTCCCTTTCAGTGCCACCCTTCTAGCTACCTTTCTTTTCTCTCTCTCTCTCTCTCTCCCCCCCCCCTTCTAGTATCTAGGCTATAAGTGTGTCATTTGACACAATGGAACCTTTTCATAAGGCCAATTCCTTCAGTAGAAAGAGGTCGACATCCCACAGTGGCTAATCCTGAAGTATTGTGTGTTATTCAGGCTCGATCTGAAACGCCGCACTGGGCCATTAAATGCAGCAAACAACATGCAGAATCCTTTGTTCTGGTTGATGACCTTGCAAAATGAAAGCATCCTGAAGGTCTGGGTATAGGAATGGCATTTGATGACAAAGGATCAGCTTCCCTGATTCAAATCTTACTCTCGAGCACTGACGGAGGGGAAAGAAAGGTCCATCTGCAAATGGTTTAATGTAGATAAGAGTGAGAGTGCGCTTACTGTCAGGGTTAGGAGTCATAGGTAAGTCTGTGATGAGAGCTGATGTGGATTTACTCCAGTTTAAGCCTGAGGGTGGAGCCAGTTTGATTCCAGAAGGTTCCTTTAAATATGTACCATTTTTTGTGCCTCTTCCACTAGGTGTTGTAGGCATTGTTTTTTTGTTTGTTTGTTTTGTTTTTTTACCTTCCTTTATTCCTTTCGTCCTTTCCCTTCCCTTTTTCCTTCATTCCTTTCTTCCATCCTTTTTCCTTTCTTCCTTCTTTATCTTTCCTTAATTTCTTTTTCCTTCCTTCCTTGATTTTTCCCTTCCTTCTTTCCATCCTTCAGTCCTTTTCTTGCTTCCTTCCTTCCTTCCTTCCTTCCTCCCATCCTTCTTTAATTGCTTCATTCCATCATTCTTAATCCCTTCCTTCCTCCCATCCCTCTTTCCTTGCTTCATTCCTTCCTTCCTTCCTTCCTTCTTTCTTTGCTTCAGTCCTTCTTTTCATTCTTTTCTTGATTCCATCCTTCCATACTTGCTTCATTCCTTCATTCCATCATTCTTAATTCCTTCCTTCCTCCCATCCCTCTTTCCTTGCTTCATTCCTTCTTTCTTGATTCATTCCTTCCACCCATCCTTTCTTCTTTCTATCCTTTTCTTCCTTCCTTCCTCCCATCCTTCTTTCCTTGCTTCATTCCTTCCTTCCTCCCATCCTTTCTTCTTTCCATCCTTTTCTTCCTTTCTTCCTTCATTTCTTCGCTTCCTCCCTTCATTTCTTCCCTTTTCCTCCTTTTCTTCCTTTTTCCTTCCTTCATCCTCCCTTCCCTTTTCCCCCTTCCTTCCTTCTAAGATTCTAATTAGCGCAATATCTCAAGAATGAGTGGTTAAATGTTTGTAGGATTCATATGGAGTCATCACAGTAACCAGCAGATGAACCAATTGATCCAAACAGGGTCAAGGTCCCAGCAAGGTCGAACATTTTTCACTCCTGTATATTTTAAGAGAATTTGAGGCCTACAAGGACTAGACTCGCTGACGTCGCATTCCAGGTGTTGGACATGTTGCACATATTGAAAATAAATTTCGTATTCATCCTAAAGGGTTACAGTGAGAGGAATGCCAGAGGAGCCAACATGCACAGTTACTATAGCGTTGAACTAAAAGAGGCATTTTAAAAAAAAATATTTTAAATAAATGATCCAAACTATATTATACCTCAGCGCTGTTGAATTCTAGAGTCCAATTGATCAGATGGTGTTGATAAATTTTCTCTGACGGTAGTTTTTTTCCCCCCTATAACAGCACACTCCAGGTGTTTTACTCCTTGTTTTAAAAAGATGCGAGTCCGAGTCTGCACACTGGAACTGTTAGCTGTTATGTGATGTGTACCTGTTGTTATTATTATTATTATTATTATTATTACCAGTCTCAGATCTTTGACTGAATGTAGATTAGAACCGGAGAAGAAAATGTTGGCTTATTCACCCAAACATGCATGCATCTTGCAGAATACCTGCCATTGAATGTTAGTCATCAGTTGACACTGTAAGGCTAATTTGAGTAAAGCCAAGTAAATATTTAATATTTATTCATTTACTTGTCAGCAATTTTGATATTTAGACCAAACAGTCAACAATATCATTTAGCTTGTATCCAAAGATGATGAATCAAGATCTCGAAAATTATATAAGGCTAAATTGTGCAGGAAAACAGTAGCGTATATGGGCGTGATCAAGTTTGTATCTGGTCCATCTTACCCCTCGTAACATGAGCTAGTCGGGTTGAAATTAGGATCAGTTCCGAAGCATTACGTCACCACTTTCTCCTGCTGCCAGAAGACAGGACAACAGAACTATAACATTCATTTATACAGAAGTTTAAGACACACAGTCTTTTTTTTTTTTTTAGGTTAGCGCCGAGAGGAAAGTGGAGCATCCGCCTCCGTTTGCCGAACTTGTGTACGCGAGCACACACCTGCTCAATCGAGGGGTTCGGCCGCTGTGTTCAGAGTACAGCGCGGTGACAATCTCCATAAATCAGAGCTCAGCCTCTTGGGGAATGAAGACTCTCGAATGGTTCTGCTGGGTTTTCAAGTGTCCCTTCAGCCCACATTATAAAGATCAGCAACTGCTGCGAATACACAACTCAACATCGCCACCTAGTGGCGGCAAATACGGGTCGACATGGAGGTCGTAAAATGTAACACTAGAAAGCATTAGTTATTCCAAGCGGAGTGAATAATGTTAGAAAATTGTATGAAAATAGCAAAATTATTGTAACATTCGACACAGGATGCAGTCATTGGATGGCTGTTTTAACTCAGTCTGGCCGGTCCCCCCCCCACTGTACCTAATAAAATGTTCCACATTGTGTATTTAATACAGGTAGTCTAGAACATGACCGGTGATTACCATACAGTTGGTAAGTACTGAGTTTTTTTTCCCTTTCCAAATTATCACGAGAGAGAACTCACCAATTCTGCACCAAGATGAGAGATTTCTTGGTTGGTGTATTTTTTTTTTCCTGGTGTTTAAAAGCATTACAGCATGTCTGATTCTTATAGTTGGACTTAAAAAAAAAAAAAAAGATATTTCTGTCTAATCCGAATCAAGCTGTTCTCTAAAAAAAAAAAAAAAAAACGTTCTCTTATCTACAACCCCCAAAACAAATACATTTGTAGAAAAGATTAATATTCGTGACAATAAAAAAAAAAAAAAAAAATACTGACATTTTGTTTCTTAAGGTGGGTTTATTAGATTAATCATCCAACATTACCATCACCAGACTGTGACTCAAATTCCAGGCTGTTACAGAGAAATGTGGCATCCTAAAGAGAACACAAAAGCACTTCACAGCGAAGGGAGAAAAAAAAAAAAAACCCTAAATTTTCCTTGAGATCTCAAAATGGAGGGGTTACACTGAGGCACTGAGCTACTGGACCCTTCAGGAATCTGAGGACTAGAAGTTTGATTTTTTTTCTCCCCCATACATCATACGGATCCTGTATCGCAGTATTAAAAAAAAAAAAGAAACTTTAGTACTTATTCTTTATATCCCATGTAACATTAACGCATCCCGATTCCTCTTATACTGGGATGGTTTACACACATTAGGACACAGAACTCCGCAATGTCTTGGCTATCTGTCCGAGGAGGCGATAAGGAAGAGTTATCTGAGATTAAGCCTCGCCTTGGGAAATTCTTTATGTGGCTTTCAGGCTTCCACAACTCTGTTTAAAGGACTAATGAGGTAGGAGGGCAGGGGAACGCCGACAAGCCAAGGGAAAGCCTCTTACAATGTTAAGGCGATGGAATGAATGCCTTCATGCCATCGCTAGAGGTAAAAGCAGGAGATTTGAGAAGCTAGGAGTTCACGATAGCCAGAATTGCCAACTTTCAACATCGGTCTGTTCACAGACGTCATGTTACACACTGAAGCATCTCCAAACCTGAGCATTGTGAGAATTACAGACATAGCATTTTTTTGTTTGTGTTTTTTTTACAAAGAAGGAGGGGAGAAATGAGCAAACGGTTATCTGCGCCTCCCATAAACAGTCAACGTCTTTTCAAAATTCATCCCTTTGATTTAAAAAAAAAAACAAAAAAAAAACAATAAAAATAACAATAATAATAATAATAATAATAATAATAATAATAAAATCAAGTATATAGTACAAACACAGACATGTTACAACTCTCGTTTAGTCTCGTAATCCGCTGTCCTTCCATCACTACAGCCAAGATAAAAACATTACAGTATTTCACAGGCTGCTTTTCACGTAATAAGCTTTAAAACTGTGAATACAGTTTTTAACATACAACAACTATTTCCTTTTTTCCCCCTCCTTTTTTCCCCCTCAGTGGAGCAACATGGTTAAATTAAGAGGTGAATATGAAAGTAACGGACCATTTGACCCTAACATAAAACAGTTCTTTAAAAAAAGAATCTTTTATTTTGTTTCAGTTTTTAATAATCTGATTGCGTGCACTTTAGTAGCTCATGTTGTGTGCATTGAGCAGCGAGTCGAGCATGTTGAACGTGTCTGCGTAGTCCATGTGCTGGCCGTTGAGTAACAGAGGAGCTGTACTCTCAGTGCTCGGCCCCTCCCCCGGCCTCCTGTCAATCTTCCCCAGCTGGGTGTGGCTGGGGGCAGGGGGCAGGGGGGCGGAGCCGGCGTGGCTCTTGGAGGAGCGATGAGCTTTGTGGTGGCTACTGTGTGCATGAGCATTTGTGTGCGAGTGTGTGTGCGAGTGTGTGGGGTCGTGTTTTGAAGCTCTGTATTTCTCCCGACCCGAGCGAGGGCTGTGTCTGCTCTTACTGCCACTCTCTGACATTTTGATCTTCATCTTTAGCTCCTCCTGACTTGCTGCGCCATTTTCCGTGGAGGAAGAGGAGGATGAAGGGTGACGCCGTTTCAGTGAGCCACTCTTCATCTCCCGTTCCTGTCCAGACTGACCATATTTAACCCGTGCCAATGAGGAAGATGATGATGATGATGATGCCGATGACATCAACACCGCTGATAAAGACGAAGACGAAGCCAAAGCTGCAGTTTCGGGCAGCAGGTGGCCATGTTTGCGGCGCTGCCCCAGCTCGGCCGCTTGTTTCTCCCTGTATTTTTCCAGACTCAGTTTATTGGTGGCTGTTTGTTGCGGCTTGTTGCCGATCTGTACTCCCTGTAAGCCTGAGTGGGCGTCGGCCTGGATGTACGAGGAGCTCGGGTTGGCTAGGCCGTTGAGGGTGTCTAACGGGAACAAAGCGGAGGATACATCTGGATACATGCCCCCCATCAAATCAGTCTTACTGTCCACCAGCAGGCTCTCCTGACCTGGAGCCTGAAAGGAGCTCGCCACCGACTGGCTCTCTGTTTTGGACCTTTTAGCAGCTTGAGTGGCCTAAAAAAAAAGTAAATGCAAAATTTCCAAGCTGATTTATTGTTCCTGTAGATAAAAAGCTGCAAGGACTAAATGGACTCCACTGAGATTATAGATCTGATAAAAACATACCCGCCAGTTTCTGATTCTTTTCAACCTGCTGGGTGTCTTCTCCAAAATCTGTAGAAACTCATGTGTTAACTCTGAACAAGGAGTGGAAACAGAGGGAAGGGTCATTTACAGATGGAGTGCTTGAGTATGACCACACAAGGCTACTGTATTCTAGATAAACCTTGGACCAGTTGCTGGTCTTACTCAGTTGGGGTGCCTAGTCGGTTTCTACAAGTAGGAAATTAAAACATAGGGCTTCTCCTTGGTGGGCTACTTAATGTATTAATGATATTTATGATCCGTCAACCCCTGGATCCTCCATAGATAACACTGTTCTCTGTCCATTAGTGGGAGATGTTAACCACAGGACCAACGCTAAGCAGAATACATACGAGTATCTGATATGAGGTATGTGTACGCAATAAACTGGCAGCTCAGTGGCTCATACAGATGAATAGCTGAAAGAAGAGAAGAGTACTCACGGTCTAGTAGCTGCAGGGTGACCGTTGGATCCAAATACTCCCACCAGTGTTTACCGTCCGATGAGATGGGAATCTCCCAGTTGGACCACTTGCAGGCCAGGTGGATACACACACACGCCACCACTGTGGGTCTGTACTGCAGGCAGAACGTGGTCAGGTGCAGACTGCAGGACACAAAAGAGACAAAAAAAAAAAACAGGAGACTCGCTTATTGTGTATCTGAGAATCTGTGGCAAGACTTGATCACTGCTGTTCACCAATGGTCTCCAACCAACCAGTCAGAAAAATTTTGGCAAGAAGAATTGGTTGGAGGGATAGAGTGTGTGTGGGGGGGTGGGTGTATATTATAGTGCGTTTGAATCCTGAGGATACCACAGCCATCTGTAGAAACCAGGAGTCCAAGACAGCAAAGTTGGCCATACTCTCCGGTTAGTAGGTATCATATGATAGGGGAGAGCTTCCTGGTGGTAACTTGCCAAGACTAAATTAGGGTGGTGAATATTTATGCAATGAACCGCAAGTTAATAATTAACAACAGAAACTATATTAAATGAATAACGAGGTATTATAACCGGCATAAAGTATACTTGTGTATTGAAAGCAATTTTTTGTTCTTCTCTTCCTGCTGAAACAACTGTTTGATTGGAGTATTGGTACAGTGTGTACTCCTTAATGCAGTCAGTTAAATTCAGTGGGTTGACTGAATTACTACTGTAGAATCACATTTTAATTTTATAGATGAACAATTGCTGATAATAATAATCCATGTTAGAGCTGCCTTTGTATCTAGTTAATTAGTTGATATTCACGTTACGCAGCATGGTGTTTTGTGTGTTTAATTAAATGCAATTGAAATGCAAATTCTACTTCTGACATTCTTTCCTTGAAGAGGAAAGAATACATATCCTACATGTATACATATCCTATGTATATATTGGGAAATGTTCATAATCATGTCTGAAACCAGAGCTCCTTCTGCCCTGGGCGTCAACCTTGTCAAGTACGATAGGAACTTTCTGTTCCCATGACGTGTTCAAAGTATGAAACTCAGTGTCTGATCATTTGAGTTGTGCAAACAGTGCATTTCAAACACGCTGGTTTTCCTTCTGCTTTTTCCAACTTTCACATCCATTATGCTAATAAATGCCACAGTGACATATCAGGATGTAAAAAAAAACTGCTTAAAAGTTTTTTCCAGGACTAACTGCCAAATTTTCATGGCTTCTAGTCACTTCTACCATTTAACCATGTCTAGTTCCTTATCATCAAGAGTATACTGATATTAGAATATTGATTTTGCCGATTGCCAAGAGCTCAGTCTCACAGTAGGCTCGCATCTTACAGTGAAGAATTCCACGCTCTCTGATGTACTAGAATTATATTATATGCTAATTGGCCAATGCACAGGATAAAAGTACATTTATGCATCCTTAAACCAAACATATCTGGTATGGGATTATTAAAAATAAAAAATAAAAATAATTTGAAAAAAAAATCTCACTTACAAGAGAAATATGAAAAATAAGTCAAATGGAAATTCATTTAAACGCACAAAAAAAAAGACTAAAAATTAAAATGATCAGCTTCAGCAAGCACAATAATGTCAGTATGTTAAAATTCCAAGAAAAAAAAAAAAAATCATTAAACCTGCATGTTAGCTAAAAAAAGGATCGTGCATATATTTTATGTATGCTGCATAAAGTTTTTGAATCATTTTTGAATAACAAAAACTACGTTTTTTTTTTCTAGCAACAAGTTTTATTTTGACAAGAAAATAAAGAACTGCGAGTTGATTTACTTACCGGCACGGCCTCTAAGTTTACCCCTTTCGAACCCTGAGCTGATATTCGGGCTACCAATTGAGTCATTACATCTACTGCACTCTGAATCAAGCAATAGTCACGAGCACCTCTATACCTCGCATTGTGCCATTCAGCCTCCCGTGCCAACTCTAGGCCCTTGTACAGTACACCACACCGCACCACACTGTACCACACCGTACCACACCGCACCACACCGCGCCTCGAGGGGCCACCCACAGGCGTGCCACCCCGTGCCATGGGACGAGAAACGGCGTTGGCTACAGGGAGGAGAAGCGGGCAGAATGGGAAGCTACAGGGTGCCATGGTAGTGCAACAAATATGGTCAGGGTAACAACCTGTTGGTAGCCATGAAATAGGAGGTCTGGGCCAAGTCCTTGCTCGCTGTGTGGACAGAGACAGAGAGAAACATTAGAACAGGAGCACTACTTGCATGTCTTTCAAGCACAATGTACAAAAGCAATAGGATTAGCAATAGCATTTAGTGTTTAGTGAAATGCAATAAAGACAGGCTTAAGAGACAGCTTGAGGTGAAATAATGCACAAAAAGAAGAAAAAAAGTGATAGAAGAGGGGAAAAAATGCAATGTTTTGAGTAAAGTTTGAAGATTCTACCTCGCACTAGCTGGGAACATCTCACCACATCTGTGTGTGGATGATCTATAGTAATCTCAAAGCCTGAAATGAAACCGAATACATCATTAGACTCATCGTAGAGAGAAACCAGACATGCGTAAAAGACAAGCTGCTGCAAAACAGGTTCAATCAAGCACAAGCAAGAACACTTAACATTATAGTCACAGTCCAGATAGGAGAATTTACATGTACAGTGGTGCTTGAAAGTTTGCTAACCCTTTAGAGTTTTCTATATACATCTGCATAAATATGACCTAAAACATCATCAGATTTTCCTTACAGTAGACAATGAGAACCCAAATAAACAAATGAGAAAAATATTATGTCTGGTCGTTTATTTATTGAGGAAAATTATCCAATATCACATATCTGCGAGTGGCAAAAGTATGTGAACCTCTAGGATAAGCAGTTAATTTGAAGATGAAATTAGAGTCAGGTGTTTTCAGTCAATGGGATGACAATCAGGTGTGAGTGAGCGCCACATTTTATTTAAAGAACAGGGATCTATCAGAGTCTGATCTTCACAACGCATGTCTGTGGATGTGTATCATGGCACGAACAAAGGAGATTTCTGAGGACCTCAGAAAAAGAGTTGTTGATGCTCATCAGGTTGGAAAAGGTTACAAAACCATCTCTAAAGAGTTTGGACTCCACCAATACACAGAGAGACAGATTGTGTACAAATGGAGGAAATTCAAGACCATCGTTACCCTCCCCAGGAGCGGTCGACCAACAAAGATCACTCCGAGAGCAAGACGTGTAATAGTCCACGAGGTCACAAAGGAACCCAGGGTAACTTCTAAGCAACTAAAGGCCTGTCTCACATTGGATAATGTTAATGTTCATGAGTCCACCATCAGGAGAACACTGAACAACAATGGAGTGCATGGTAGGGGTGCAAGGAGAAAAATAAACACTGCTCTCCAAAAAGAACATCGCTGCCCGTCTGTAATTTGCTAAAAATCATGTGGACAAGCCAGAAGGCTATTGGAAAAATGTTGTGTGGGTGGATGAGGCCAAAATGAATTTTTTGGTTTAAATGAGAAGCGTTATGTTTAGAGATAGGAAAACCCTGCATTCCAGCATAAGAACCTTATCCCATCTGTGAAACATGGTGGTGGTAGTATCATGGTTTGGGCCTGTTTTGCTGCATCTGGGCCAGGACGACTTGCCATCACTGATGGAACAATGAATTCTGAAGTATACCAGCGAATTCTAAAGGCAAATGTCAGGACATCTGTCCATGAACTGAATCTCAAGAGAAACTGGATCATGAAGCAAGACAACGGACCCTAAGCACACAAGTTGTTCTAACAAAGAATGGTTAAAGCAGAATAAAGTTAATGTTATGGAACGGCCAAGTCAACGTCCTGACCTTAATCCAATAGAAATGTTGTGGAAGGACCTGAAGCAAGAAGTTCATTTGAGGAAACCCACCAACATCCCAGAGTTGAAGCTGTTCTATACTGAGGAATGGGCTACAATTCAGTGCAGGATTGATCAACAGTTACCAGAAACGTTTAGTTGCAGTTATTGCTGCACAAGGGGGTCACACCGGATACTGAAAGCAAAGGTTCACATACTTTTGCCACTCACAGATATGTAATATTAGGACTTGTGTGAAAATCTGATGTTGTTTTAGGTCACATTTATGCAGAAATATAGAAAATCGAAAGGGTTCACAAACTTTCAAGCACCACTGTATATAAAAACTAAATGTATTTATGTCTGTAACAGCAGATTAACCTCAATTTTATCCCATTTTAACTGACCCACTAGAGAGTCACTGCATTATGCGAGTGGAATTAATGCGCTAGTCGTTACTGGTTATGTTACATGAGTAATAAATTACAATTTAATGCTTAGAAACTGCATAATCCCCACATCCCCGCCCATCTGTAGACTTACCGAGTGTTTGCAGCACTATGGTTTCTAGAAGCACCAGTTCTTGTGCTTGTTGGAGGTATGTCTGCAGACAGACAGAGACAGAATCATTACTTTACACACTCAGATTTATAAAAACACACACGAAAGCCATGTGGACGGTCAATCAAACACAGCGACACACAGTTCATCGACCAGTGCTATTTATGCGCAATAAAAAGCAGCATTTGTCTACTAACTATGTACTAATTACCCAATAAAACTAAGCCCATCAAATCTGTAACTCTGCTGTTCGATTTTGCTGAGTCATTTGCTGTGCGAATGCTGAGTGACTCAGCTTGTACCAAGAAGCTTAAAGGAAAAGTTCATGAAAGTTCATCGCCCAAGAAGGTCATAGGTCTCATAATTCATTTCAGTAATCGATTAAACTGATTCACAAGACCATGTCAGTGGTAATACAAATTACTGACTGTATCAGCTCTGTTGGTCTTTTATTCCCCCCGTTAGTGTTAAATAGAAAAAGTTAAGTGCTACTACAGAATAAACAAAAATTCACTTCTGTATTTTTTTTTTGGTTGGTAATGCTGACTCTGCACACTCACATTGCTATTGGTGTCCAGTGGAGGTTCTTGCGGATTAAGACAGGCGTGTGCCACTTTAATGACGTGTTCAAGTTTCCGGGGTTGCTCTTCCACTTTAGCAGCTAAAAATAGAGTGGTGGGAGAGATGATCTACGAGAGACGGGGAACAGCATGTTAGCACACTCGGGTCAATTCGAGGTCAGTCCACGACTCGGGAACGAAAGGCAGTAAAATGACGTGGCTTATCTTTAAATACCTGCAAAGCTCAGCGTTAATGATCAGAGCAAACAATCAGGGTACTCACGTTTCGATGGAACTTCGTGAAGGAGTTTAGCATATAAAATCGGTGCATATAGACGATGGCAGTGTTGATTGTGAGCTGGGAGCTGAAAAGGAAACATTAAGGAAAAGAAACAGAGCACTAACCCTAGAGGTCGCCCGATGCTGGATTTTACCGATACACTAAGTCGGGCAGTACCTGACGATAACCGATTTATCAAATGGATACTGGATGAAAACATAACACTCAAAGTAAACTATTGCTGAACTTTATTACAAAAATAAACAGTACTGACTGTACCATGAAAATTTATTATACTTATAAATATATTAACTATTAATAAATATTAAAAGGAAATAAAATATACATCCAAACTGAACCAAAAAGTAACACTCAAAATAACAAATAAAGCACTTATTTTAGCTTTAGCTAGATATCAACCATAACATAATGGCTGAATACTAAATACTACGAGCGACTATTACAATGTCCAGACAACTACCTCGCTGTTGACTTGCTCAAAATACCGAATAAATGTATTTCTGTCTCTCTCTCGTGTCAGGTTCGCCCTGAAATCATACTACAGCAGCCTGTGTTTCTCTGTCCAGGGGATGCGGCGGCACTGGAAACCCGTCATCTGTGTACAAACACTGCTAAATTTATCAACCACACAGAGGAACATGGCATTGGTGACCAAGATCTATTTCTGGCCTATCACCACCTTTCCTCACAGCCACCACTAAATACCAGAGCAACAATAAAGGGATTCTATTTGTTTCCTTTTAGTTTGCCATACATACAAGGATAAGCCATTAGATTTTGTACTAAGACTTCCTTATATTTTGTGTGTGTGTTTTAAATGATCAATTAATACTGTGTTATTTTTACTGTAGTTTATCATACTGGGCAAACATTTCAAACCGAAACCCCACTATATTGCACACGTTCAAGCCAAACCATAACACAAATGTGAAATTTTATACTTTATTACTGTATAAGTGGTCTTCTGTCAATATTTGAACATACCTATGCAAACAAAGAATTAGCAGCGTTGCTAGCTAGTCAAGCTAATAACCCTAGACTAGCTTAAGCAACACTAACATTATAGCGTTTGCTAGTAATAATAGCCAGTAATAAAACTACATTTAGATAATACATCATTATCGCGACGAATTTAATTCGTCAATATACGCAATAAAATTGTATTATCAAGAACTATCAAGTCCTTGGCTGTGGCCTAGCTGCATTATAATTCCCAACCGTATTCACACAAACCCCGTTAGCTTTTAGCTCGAACAAGCCTGCAGTTCACCAGTCAGGACGCGGCAAGGCCAGAGTATTAAGTAAGGAGTCGTTCGCAAAAGAGTCGGCTCCTTGAGTCGACACTTTTAGGAGAGCGGTGAGACCCGACTCGGACACGCGTACATGTAAGCAATGCTGTTTTAAGCGTGACGAGATAAATGGAAAGGCGTGATCTTAACGAAGCACATAAATGCAGGAATGCGTAATGTGTGTGTCAATGCAAGTGGGGATTAGAAAGAGTCGGCTCTTCACGGCGAAGTGAGTCAAATGACCCGATTCACTGTAAAGATCCGGAATTCCCGTCACTACAGCCTTTAACGGAACGGGGGGGGGATATTTCTCGAAATACAGGTGGGGGAAAAAATACTCCGTCGAACGAGCTAGCTTAGCTTCCCCACTTCCTTCCGTCCCTTTGTATCACGCGTTACAGCTCATCTCACGTATTAAAGCATTTATACAATAAAATCGAGATAAATATCACATCATAGGTCGTCTTAAGTCACTCCAGGCTATAAACGAACGGTTTACGTTCCGCAGTAGTGGCACATTAGGGAGAAAATAATGCTAACTAATCACACCTCGGCCCTGTTGATCTTCAGCTGAAAGGATACACGTTAAGCCGCTGGCCCATGTCCTGGATCAGGTTGGCAGCTTGCTGTCGGTAAGATAATTCCCTGTCTGGCTCGATTCCGCAGCGGCGAGACGGCGTGTTTTCGATTTGTTCCCGGGTGAAGACCCACTTCGTGGAACCTCGCAGCACCGTCGCCATGTTCGTCCCGACGCCGCTCGCCTTCTTCCGTCGACGTCATTGATTCATATCCGGACCTTTTCGCTGTAGTTATTCTCACCGCCACCTAGCGGTCGGGGACAAAATCAGCAGGCCCTTGTGGACCTCGGTACACTGTGAAACATGCACACAACTGAAAATGACTCTTGAACACATGGGTTTAGTTCATCACAAACACCTCTTCGTGGTTTTAAGTGACAAAACAATCCACAATTACCTATAATCCCCTTCTATATATACACAGTATCTCACAAAAGTGAGTACACCCCTCACATTTTTGTAAATATTTTATTATATCTTTTCATGGGACAACACTGAAGAAATGACACTTTGCTACAATGTAAAGTAGTGAGTGTACAGCTTGTATAACAGTGTAAATTTGCTGTCCCCTCAAAATAACTCAACACACAGCCATTAATGTCTAAACCGCTGGCAACAAAAGTGAGTACACCCCTAAGTGAAAATGTCCAAATTGGGCCCAATTAGCCATTTTCCCTCCCCGGTGTCATGTGACTTGTTAGTGTTACAAGGTCTCAGGTGCGAATGGGGAGCAGGTGTGTTAAGTTTGGTGTTATCGCTCTCACACTCTCTCATACTGGTCACTGGAAGTTCAACATGGCACCTCATGGCAAAGAACTCTCTGAGGATCTGAAAAAAAGAATTGTTGCTCTACATAAAGATGGCCTAGGCTATAAGAAGATTGCCAACACCCTGAAACTGAGCTGCAGCACGGTGGCCAAGACCATACAGCGGTTTAACAGGACAGGTTCCACTCAGAACAGGCCTCGCCATGGTCGACCAAAGAAGTTGAGTGCACGTGTTCGGCATCATATCCAGAGGTTGGCTTTGCAGAATAGACGTATGAGTGCTGCCAGTATTGCTGCAGAGGTTGAAGGGGTGGGGGGTCAGCCTGTCAGTGCTCAGACCATACGCCGCACACTGCATCAAATTGGTCTGCATGGCTGCCGTCCCGGAAGAAAGCCTCTTCTAAAGATGATGCACAAGAAAGCCTGCTAACAGTTTGCTGAAGACAAGCAGACTAAGGACATGGATTACTGGAACCACGTCCTGTGGTCTGATAAGACCAAGATAAACTTATTTGGGTCAGATGGTGTCAAGCGAGTGTGGCGGCAACCAGGTGAGGAGTACAAAGACAAGTGTGTCTTGCCTACAGTCAAGCATGGTGGTGGAGTTGTTGGAGTTGAGCTACAGTTCATTGAGGGAACCATGAATGCCAACATGTACTGTGACATACTGAAGCAGAGCATGATCCCCTCCCTTCGGAAACTGGGCTGCAGGGCAGTATTCCAACATGATAATGACCCCAAACACACCTCCAAGACGACCACTGCCTTGCTAAAGAAGCTGAGGGTAAAGGTGATGGACTGGCCAATCATGTCTCCAGACCTAAACCCTATTGCGCATCTGTGGGGCATCCTCAAACGGAAGGTGGAGGAACGCAAGGTCTCTAACATCCACCAGCTCTGTGATGTCGTCATGGAGGAGTGGAAGAGGACTCCAGTGGCAACCTGTGAAGCTCTGGTGAACTCCATGCCCAACAGGGTTAAGGCAGTGCTGGAAAATAATGGTGGCCACACAAAATATTGACACTTTGGGCCCAATTTGGACATTTTCACTCAGGGGTGTACTCACATTTGTTGCCAGCGGTTTAGACATTAATGGCTGTGTGTTGAGTTATTTTGAGGGGACAGCAAATTTACACTGTTATACAAGCTGTACACTCACTACTTTACATTGTAGCAAAGTGTCATTTCTTACATTTCATCAGTGTTGTCCCATGAAAAGATATAATAAAATATTTGCAAAAATGTGAGGGGTGTACTCACTTTTGTGAGATACTATATATATATATATATATATATATATATATATATATATATATATATATATATATATATATATATATATATATATATATATATATATAAATAATTCAGCACGTCACCAGGGAAACTTCTACACATGTACCGTGGAGAGCATATTAATCTGCTGCATTGACCATGTGGTTTATGTGGTTCAGGCTGTCAGACTCATTGTACAAGGCGCTTTTGCATAAGATAATAAAGTTATTGAATCTCGATTAGGCTACGATGAATCAATATTTTGTTAAGTCTAACAGTGAGCTCCATATCACCACTTCACTATAAGTGACACTCCCCTTACTGCCGCCCAAGAAGTAGCCGTAGCACACATCAGATGTCTTTTGATGGAAGAAAGTGTCTCTTGGCCTGCATTAAGGATGCCATGTAATCGCCTCCTTTACCAAGTGAGCTAACCTAAAAACAGAAGCCCAAAGCATCCAAACGTGTGTGGTCCACAAGAGCAGATAGGTTGATTATTTTATTAATACACTGTGGTGCCAATACCTTTGGAAGGAATTGTGGGTTTGGCCACAGCGTGAGGCTCGAAGGCCAGCAAGAAAGCTGTCTTATGCGAAAGCCACTTTATATATGCATCTTCTGCCAGTTTAAATGGCAAGTTGCACAAACTCCTTAGCACTATGTTCCATTTGCTTGTTAGATGGATGGCCGAATGAACGTGGACACTTGACCATGAGTCTCATATGTGGGCCTTCCCCAAACTTTTTTCCCCACAAAGTTGGAGGTACAGGATTGTCTAGAATGTCTTCGTATGCTTACCATTATGATTTCCCTTCACGGGAACCAAGGGGCACCCAAACCTGTTCCAGCATGACAGTGCCCAAGGCGAGCTCCATGAAGACATGGGGGGGGGGAGTTCTTTGAATAGCTTCCTAA
This sequence comes from Cranoglanis bouderius, assembly GCA_023630585.1. Classification (NCBI taxonomy): domain Eukaryota; kingdom Metazoa; phylum Chordata; class Actinopteri; order Siluriformes; family Cranoglanididae; genus Cranoglanis; species Cranoglanis bouderius. Next base: position 17,390,159 of record CM042555.1, on the reverse strand, counting down.
AGGGTTTCTACTCTGAACCAAGTACATCAATCATTTTCACAGAACAAAACCGGTCCTCTGGCTTGTTTTCCTCAGACGACCCCCAATGGATGGTTTATGGTCGGTCCAAAGCAATGCCCCTTTTAATGAATGTTGCTTTTACAAGGTGATCATCGATTAAGCAAAATACGAACTGGTCCATGAACATTCATTCTTAGTTTTGTTCAGTGCGGTACACTCTATTACATATAAACGTCTGATTATTGATTTTGTTTTGGCACCCGACAGGAAGTAATGGGCTGAAGTGTATACGCATGACACATAGCTGGAGCTCAGCAGTTCACAGTGATTGGAAGGTTCTCAGATTAAATCTGAGGTCTGTCAGAGAGCTACTCAGGCAGTCCTCAGGCCAAGTGGAGGACTGTGGAGATGATGGGTTCAAACTAGTGCTGCAACATTTAAATTTTTTTTTTTTTTTAGCTCAGTCCATTTCACACAGAGACAAAAGCTAAAATACTGTAAATCTTACACTGACAGATGTCAAAAATGTCAGTACTCTGGAAAAAAAAGGGGGGGGGGGTGGGGTGGGGTGCATACACATAAACTTCACTAAGCTTTGAAAGACATCACATTGACTGTTAAAACAATCCCAAAGATTTACACAAAACAAAGATGGGAGGCTAAAATCTGATATCTATCAACAGCTTGACAATAAAACTATTAGGTTTGATTAATGCATTATATCATGAGAATGGCATGGGGGTAAGTTCTCTCTCTCTCTCTCTCTCTCTCTCTCTCTCTCTCTCTCTCTCTCTCTCTCTCACACACAGACTCACACACGATTATCTCTACAATGGTCAACCATAGTGACATGAAATGAAGTGATGTAAACCTTCCAGGGTTAATCAGGGTTAATCAAGAGTTCCGACACTTGTATGGTATAAGGATAGTTCCACTTAGCCCTGTGATGGTGTTTAATTAATCAACATTAGGTTGCAATTTTAGCTTTGAAACACAAGATGGAAGCACGGTGACACTTCTTTGGGTTGCCCCGTTTTATTGCTGTTCTCAACACAGATTTTCAACTTTCCCCAAGACTCAGGTTCCCAGAGAACCCCCTGTCCTGCACATTGTAGTTTGTTTAGTGGGAAGAACTGCTGAATCAATTCAATCAAGCAGGGAAAACAGTCAAATGTGTAGGACAGGGGGTATTCTAGGAACAAGGTTGGGAACTTAGACCTACAGCACCTGGGGGGTGTTTGCAATACAAGGAGAAGAGAGATTAGTGCGTCTTCTGGGTAAGGTCTTCTCCTGAGACTACCGTTATGTTAACTCAACCCTTACCATGCAAAGTCTCACCTTGCTAACTTCAATTTAACTAATAAGGAACTGAAACAGATTCCCTGTCCCTGTTTGTGGATGGTGAGGGAAGATCACAAGGACACATTGAGGAACTGTTGATCTACACCTATAAATGAACACATAAGACGTGCTGACATAAGCTAAACAGAAGTGTGTGCTAGACAAACGTACGCTTGTTTACTAGCTGAAAGAGAACATTTTCATGTTGGCTACATAAAACAGAAAAGATCACTAAAAGGTTCCTCTTTAAACTCTACAGCATTTATTGTTCATGCTTATGCTTATACAGCATCAGTCAACTTTGCAGTTTTAAATGCCTTCTGCCCCTGGAGTCTACAAACATGTTGGCCCGACCCTCTTCCCCTCCAAGGGTTCATCTAATGGGCTTTATCTGAGCTAATAAAGTACTGAGAGCTTTGAAGATGGCGATGGTGATTCTGGAAATGGTGAGGAAACATCATTATAATCCCGTTCAAAAATGATAAATATTGGTGAAAAAAACCCCCACACTTTTAGGTCTGATGTTCTTGGCCAACATAAACATTCATTCATTCATTTGGTCAGTCAGTCATTTTTAGACCACATTGTTAGATCTGATGTTTTTGTCGACACTGTCATTCATTAATTCATTCATTCATACATGCATTCATTCATTTATCAATTCATTCATTTATTCATGCATTCATTCATTTATTAATTTATTCATTTGTTCATGCATTCACTCATTTGTTCATTTATGCATTCATTCATTCATTCATTGGGTCATTCAGTCATTTTCAGACCACATTGTTAGATCTGACGTTTTTGTCGACATTGTCATTCATTAATTAATTCATTCATTCATGTATTCATTCATTCATGCATTCATTCATTCATTTGTTCATGCATTCACTCATTTGTTCATGCATTCACTCATTTGTTCATTTATGCATTCATTCATTCATTCACTGGGTCAGTCAGTCATTTTTAGACCACATTGTTAGAGATGATGTTTTTGTCGACATCCATTCATTCATTTTGTCATCATTCATGCATTTATACATTCATTCATTCATTAATTAGTTTGTTTGCTCATCTGTTCATTCATCCATTCACTCACTCATTCGTTCATTCATTTGTTCATGCATTCACCAATTTATTCATTTATGCATTCATTCATTCATTTGGTCAGTCAGTCAATCGGTCATTTTTAGATCACATTGTTAGAGCTTATGTTTTTGTCGACACTCTCATTCATTCATTCGTTCATTTTAGACCACATATTTAGATCTGATTTTTTGCCATCATTGTTTATTCATTCCTTTATTCATTCTACACCATGGTTTTAGATCTGATGTTTTCTGACCACCACAATCCATTCATTCATTCATTCATTCATTCATTCATTCATTCATTCATTCTAGACCACATCTTTCAATCTGATGTTTTTAACAAACATCACAATTCATTCATTCATTCGTTCATTCATTCATTTTAGACCCCATTGTTAGATCTGATGTTTTTGCCAACATTATCATTCATTCATTCATCCATTCATCCATTCACTCTAGACCACATTTTTAGATCTGAAGTTTTTGCCAACATTGGCATCCATCCATCCATACATTCATTCATTCTTTTTGTCATCACTGTTCATTCATTTATTCGTTCTACACCATGTTTTTAGATCTGATGTTTTCTGACCATCACCATTAATTAATGAATGAATTAATTCCTTTTTAGACCACATTGTTAGATCTGATCTTTTTGCCAAAACTGGCATCCATCCATCCATCCATCCATCCATTCATTCTAGACCACATTTATCAATCTGATGTTTTTGACCACCATTCATTCATTCATTAATTCACTGTATGCCACGTTTTATATCTGTTTTTCTTTTACCAACTTAAAGCTCGATGTATAATATTCAAATAAAATATATTCCATATATTACTACATGTAACTCTTTTTCCTCTGAAAGCGTAATAAAGTGCATCAGCACAGTGGAGTTGCGCGTGCAGAGCTGATCGGAGCCTGCAGCGGATACGGAGCAGTTTCTGCGTTAGAGCAGTGCACAGTACGCGCGAGCTCTAGCTGAAGGAGGAAGCGGGTCTGCGCGCGCTCTAATCCACATATTTTGGAGTCAGGTTTTTAATTAGAGCGCGCTTGCCGCATCCTGCAGCTCCACTTAACGCTTGCGTGTGGCCCGTGTGCGGGGTGGAGTGAGCGTGTGAGTCTAGTGAAAGTGTGTTCGGGAGTGTGTGTGTGTGTGTGTACAGGGAGAGACGCTGTTGGCTGAAGGTGCGCCTGAGCCTCCTGTCTCGTCTCCCCTCCATCGCTTCGCGCGCAGGTGCCACGTTCCTAACGTGCCGAGAGGCTTGAAGCGCGCGCATCCCGCAGACGCCATGGCGGAGGATCCGCAGCGCGGGGACACACAGCAGCAGCCTCAATGTGTGAGCGGACAGAGGGAGGCAGATAAAGAGCCATACAAAGAGGGAGAGGGGGAAGGAAAGAGAGAAGGAGAGAAAGAGGGAGAGGGGTCCGGAGAGACTTTCACCATGGAGCAGGAGATGAAGATCAGCGACGTGGAGGATAAAGGTACGGGCGGATAAAGCACTTTACACACACACACACACACACACACACACACACTCACACTCAACTGGGGCCAGTTTGGGTGTGTGTGTGTGTGCGCGCGCGCGCGCGCTCGTAGGTGTTGATTTGTGTGTCACTTACTTATGTTCTTTTGATACTTTGACATCTGTGCTGATCCAAATAAAGTACTGTGTGTGTGTGTGTGTGTGTGTGTGTGTGTGTGTGCGTGCGTGCGTGTGTGTGTGTACAAGCAGGACACTTTCACCAACTCTGCCTAACAAGTATTAATACAGTAGCGTATACATATAGCGCACTGTGCAGTGCAAAGTTACATATTATAGCAGACAGTTGTAATATACTGTACTATACTATGTAATTCTATGCAATAACATGCTATACTATAATATACAGTAATATATTTACTGTAAATATTCAATACCATCTGCTATGTTATACTATAATAAGCAATAAAATAAAATTAAAACATAATATCATTATACTTTGCTATACAGTACTTATAATATAAACAATAATAACACTAAACAATATGCTATGCTATACTACAATATACTATAGTAGTATCCGTATATAGTTTATTGCGTAGTGTAGTAGACAGTTGTATTTATACTATACTATACTATAATATATATGGTAACATACACCAATCAGCAAGAACATTAAAACCACTGACAGGTGACGTGAATAACATTGATTATCTTGTTACAGTGGCACCTGTCAATGAGTGGGATATATTAGGCAGGAAGTGAACAGTCAGTTCTCGAAGTTGATGTGTCGGAAGCAGGAAAAATGGGCAAGCGTAAGGATCTGAGTGACTTTGACAAGGGCAAAATTGTGATGGCTAGACGACTGGGTCAGAGCATCTCCAAATTGGCAGGTCTTGTGGGGTGTTCCCGGTATGCAGTGGTTAGTATTAACCAAAAGTGGTCCAAGGAAGGACAACCGGTGAACCAGCGACAGGGTCATGGCACCCAAGGCTCACTGGTGCATGTGGGGAACGAAGGCTAGCCTGTCTGGTCCAATCCCACAGAAGCTCAAATTGTAGCTCAAATTGCTGAAAAAGTTAATGCTGGCTATGATAGAAAGGTGTCAGAACACACAGTGCATCACAGCTTGCTGCATACGAGGCTGTGTAGCTGCAGACTGGTCAGAGTGCCCATGCTGACCCTTGTCCAATGCCGAAAGCATCTACAATGGGCATGTGAATATCAGAACTGGACCATGGAGCAATGGAAGAAGGTGGCCTGGTCCGATGAATCATGTTTTCTTTTACATCATGTGTATGGCCAGGGGAAGAGATGGCACCAGAAGACAAGCTGGTGGAGGCAGTGTGATGCTCTGCGCATTGTTCTGCTGGGAAACCTTGGGTCCTGGCATCCATGTGGATGTTACTTTGACATGTACCACCTACCTACACTTCCCTAATGGCAGTAGGAAGTTATTCCTCTTTCAGCAGGATAATGCGCCCTGCCACACTGCAAAAATTGTTCAGGAATGGCTTGAGGAACAGGACAAAGAGTTCAAGGTGTTGACTCGGCCTCCAAATTCCCCAGATCTCAATCCGATCAAACATCTGTGGGATGTGCTGGACAAACAAGTCCGATCCACGGAGGCCCCGTTTCGCAACTTACAGGACCTTAAAGAATCGGATGCTAACTTCTTGGTGCCAGATACCACAGCAGACCAGACGTCCTCCAGAGGTTTTGTGGAGTCCATGCCTCGACGGGTCAGAGCAGTTTTGGCGGCACAAGGGGGACCTACACAATATTAGGCAGGTAGTTTTAATGTTATGGCTGATCGGTGTATAATACATGATAAAATACTGTTATATTATGCTCCGTTATATTTTTCTATACATATCTCTAGAATATGATGCTATACTGCAATATACTTATCAGTATGTGTACACTATAGTATAGTATATAGTGTAGTAGACAGTTGTAGTAGTGCTACATTATAACATGCAATTCTATTCTCTAATACTGTATATTTTGGTATTATATACTACTGTATCACAGAAAATACTGTTGAAGTATACATACTGTATACAATACTACACTAGAATAAACGATAAAACACTCTTATACTATACTATTCTATACCAAACGACTGTACTATAATATTCTATAATATATAACGATAAAACATATTTTAGTATATGATACAATACTATGCTATGGTATACTATACACTCTTAAGGTACGTTCACACATACAGCAACGGAAAGCATCAAGCGGCATCGACAAAGCAACCGGAGACCATTCATTTTCGACGACGAGCGACGCAGACCGTTGGTGACTAGATGTGGGCGTGTCCAGCGATGTGACAAAGTTGAGAAAAGTTGAACTTCATGCAAATTTGGAGCGACTTGGTGCAGCGACCACCAATGGGAGTGAAGACAATTGAGCGCATGTGATCCGTGATCCGCCATACTGCCTGTGAGTCCAAATTGTTTCGTGGACCGAGACAGTCCGGCGCTTGTGATTTCACCACAGATAAACAGCCACAATGACAAAGAGCACACACTGCTTCTCCTCCATCTTGTAGGATATGATGTATACATATACACTGGTGAATTTTATATACAAACGCTCTCCCTTCAGAATGCTTCGTTTTAGCGGCAAGAAAACTGGTTTGTTGTCAAAAATGGAATGCTAGCTGTGCCACCCATTGATAAATGTTACTATGGCAACCAGTAATAGGAATGCCTACTGGCGAAATCATAATACAGTAAATGGTGACTTGCAGTGATAAAATCGCTGTATGCGTGAACGTACCTTTTAGATTAAAAAAAAAAAGGCTCCTCAGTGGTTCTTTGGATTATTCAAGTTTTTTTTTTATTAATGCTGAAGGATACTTATGTCAGTACTTATTTCCACCTATGTGATTGATTAATTGATTGGATTTAATTGACAGATCTTCTAGAAAGCAGTCAACGTCTGAAACCCCATGAGGCTCAAAGTTATCGGAAGAAGGCGTTGTGGGTATCATGGGTGTCCATCGTGGTGACGCTGATCCTCGCCATTGCTGCATTCAGTAAGTAGTAACTGCTCCTTCACAAATGTTCACAGAGTGTGTGCGGAGTAGGTGTTCTACTGTTTTGCTTGGTTTATGTGGTTAAGAAAAAATCAAAGGAACATTTACTGCTTAAAAAAAACAAAACTTTAGGTTTTAGCTAAAAGCAGTTCACTTTAGATCAGACTGATATGGGTAGGTACAGGATCAGTGCTTTTCAATGGAGAACCATTTTCACCAGTGTGTTAACAAATATCTCTGGAGGCTTCACACACATATTTGCTGGATTTTGAAGTTTTTCTCACACATGGCATATTACTTGACAGTAAGGCCCTAGCATACAGTGTTAATTATTACCTTTTAAAAACAAACACGTAATATTTACTCAGTTCGCGTGCTTCTTAAATATACAGCCAGATCCATAAATATTCAGACACTGACAAAGTTAGTGTTATTTTAGTTGTATATTTGAGTTGAAATGAAATAATGAATAATTCATTGTTAAGGAAGAAACCTTGAGAGGAACCAGACTCAAAAGAGAACCCATCCTTTTTTGGGTGAAACCGGATTGGGTGATTATGAGTCATCATCCACAATCATAATATAGAGCCACGCAGTGTTATGTTCAACACGAAAGGCCTGTTCCATGGCCAGGTGTGTGTTATTCTTTCGTTATTTTACTAATCAGATAAAAGTTCTAGAGTTAATTTCAGTTGTTGCATTTGCACTTGTAATCTGTAAGCTGTTAACTCTCAATATGAAGTCCAAAGAGTTGTCACTGCTAGGTGTGGCCAAATCAACGATTTGGTACATTCTTCAAAAAAATAAAGAAAACTGCACTGGTAAGCTCAGAGCCACCGAAAGGCCCGGAAGACCACGGAGAACAGCTGTGGTGGTTGACGGAAGGTGTTTTTATTTCTTTCCCTGGTATAACCAGGTAAACCATTGTATACCATTGGTAAGCCTCAAAAACATGACGACCAGATTACAGTTTGCCAAAAACATCTTTAAAAAAAAGCCTGTACAATTCTTAAACAACTTCCTATGGACAGATGAGACAAAGAAAACTTGATAGGAAGAGAAGAGTACGCAGAATGGAAGGTACTGCTCAAGATCCGAAGCACACCACATCTTTTTATGGCAGGGGCGTGTATAGCTGCCAGTGGACCTGGGGCATCATTTATCAACCATGCATATGCACTGAATGGGAATGATCAAGTTTCGCTTATACGTGAGAATGTGTGTATATTTCCGCACACTCCTGATGCGCATGCAAATGCTTGCCTAGTGGTAGAAAAGTGTAATAGCAGCTATCGGAGCTTCTATATGACGTACTGTCTATCATACCAGCATACTTTGAGAGTTGTAATTACTAATTAACGTTTTAATTAATAAACTTTCATTTATAGCGCTCAAACTCCAAAACCAGCAGAGCAAAAATGACAAATATTCATGCCATCATAGAGTTTCTAAATGTATTTGGGGAAATAGAACGCACACACCTACTCATTAAATATATATATTTTAAAATAAATAGTATTTATTTATTTAATTATTAGACAAATTACTCCTCGAAAAAGTGCTGAATAAACCATTTTTGTTTTGCTCGACTTCACGCAATGGTATCTTTACTTCATTGTCGGTTCCATGTCTTCTGAAACTCGCAGCACCACGAGCAGGCTACTGTGCTTTTTTTTTTAAAGGGAAGTTGTTTACCGTATATGGTGATTTGAGGGTGTTTCTTTATGCAGATGAGTATAGCTGTGCACAAGCAAATCAATTTAGAACGTGTGGGATTTATCATTGGACGGCGCTTGACTATGCAGATGGACAATGATTCGAACCATACTTCGAAAGCAACCCAAGACTTTTTAAGGCAAGTGGAATATCCTGCAATGGCCAAGTCAATCACCTGACCTTAACCGAATTGAACACTTGCTGAAGGCAAGACTGAAGGCAAAACACCCCAAGAACAAGCAAATAAGGAAGACAGCTGCTGTAAGGCCTGGCAGAGCATCACCAGGGAAGAAACCCAGAGTCTGGTGGTGTCTATGGGTTCCAGACTTCAGGCAGTAATTGACTACAAATGATTTGGAACCAAGTAATAAACATGATCATTTAACTTATGATTGTTGGTCTCTTTTGATCTTTTTTGGAAAGGGGGTTTGCACACACATGGAAAATGCTGCAATTCCCACAGCGTTCACCCAATTTGGATGTGAACACCATCAAATTAACCTTCATTACTTAATTCATTGCTCAACTTCAATATATTTTGGTAAATATGTCCAAATATTTATGGACCTGACAGAAATAACCAAAAAAATGATAGAAATTGTTTTGCTGAGCATTATATTGCCAATTTTTTATTTATTTATTTTTTTTGATAAATGTATCTGCCAAGTGAACAAATGTACAGTTGATACAACATACACCCAATTGTGTAGCTTTATTTTCTCAGGGATTATTCTCTTCGTGTTCTTGGTATCAACATCCGGTTTCATGTTCCGGTATTATAAATGACAGGGGAGAAATTTTGCTAAACCGTTCTCTTGTACTAAATATAAATGAGTCCTCAGGGTAAAATGTATAATATTGTTTCTTTTTAAAAAAAAATTCTTTATTCCTTACATTATTAAATTTTTCCGTTAACTCTCCGTGTCTGCAGAGTCTTTTCTTGAGCAAGAGATTGTTATTACCTTGATCCGTGTCCCCCTGAGAGCCCCATGACTCATCTCTCTCTCTCTCACTCATCCTCTGTTTCCGTCTGTCTCTCTCCTTCTTTCTTTTGCCCTGGGACTCTGAGAGTTCCGTAGCCAAGCATGGAAAAATGCTGTCACGTAGCAACACAAGAAAAGATGACGGATGTTTCACATTGCGTACAACGTTGTATCATGACCTCAAAGGCAACTGAAACAGAACACACACCATAGGTTTAAAGGAACATCCTGAGCGCGATCAGGATACCTTTGGAGAGTGTGTTGATTTATGATTGAACAAACAACAAGGCTGTCAGGAACAGATATCTGTGCATAGCTAGCAGGATTTTTAATTAATTAAATTTTTTTAGTAGCTTTGAGTCTGTTTTGCAAGATCAATCGGGTACGTTGGAGTAGGGTAGGCTTTGCATCCAGGTCTGGAGAAGTTTGAAAAGCTTGCTTCAGCGGTTTGCAAGGTACTATAAAGGCCTAACGTAAAGGCAGTGTAAAGAGAACAGTGTGTTTCTGCAGTGCAGAGTCAGCAAAAGAGGCAAAGCATGTGTTAGACTTTATGACTCTCTACAGGAAACTGGTGTTACTGGTGTCCATGAATAAGGTTTTCAATATCCCTTAAATTCTTAAACTAGGTATGCACCAGCATTCTCTAACCCAACAAAATGCATTTGTGTGACAATATGTATTGGAATGTATAGATCTGGAACCTCATGGAGATGGAAAAACACAAACTCCGAGATATACCTCAGAGCGTATTATGAATCTATCCGAATACGATAGTATTATTCGGAATGAACAGATAATGGGTTTCAAACAGATACAAATACAGATATGAATAGAATTTTTTTTAGAAAGGTTGCCAGAATGGTTAACAGGGCATCTGGCTGAGACGATAGATGTGTATCTTGTTGGGATCCCACCGAACACGACAAAAAAGTGAGGTTTTTACGCTCATTGGATTTCGGATCCAAAGGTCATAAGCTCAAATCCCAGCACCGCCAAGCTGCCACCACCAGGCCCCCGAGCAAGGCCCCAAACCCCCAACTGTTCAGCTGTATAAATGAGATAAATGTAAGTCACTCCAGATAACAACATCTTTCAAAATGCCATAAATGTAAGAGAAGACAATTTTTTAAAAAAAATAAAAAAATAAAAAATAACCTGCACTCACACTGGTTCTTACACCACTACTCTGTGCACTTTGCTTCTCTAGAACTCAATTGAAAATCTTGTATGGTAGCACTACTTGTATTGCTCTCCACTTGATATCCCGCTTTGCGTGTATTTCCTCATTTGTAAGTCGCTTTTGGATAAAAGTGTCTGCTAAATGAATAAATGTAAATGTAAGGGGTCAGATACGAAGCTACATGAAGTCTATGAAGACCACATTCATTAACATGACCTTAAGGCACTGCTTGATACATTTACAGCCTTCACTCATTCATCCTTAGTAGCTGCCTGGTCAGGGTCACAGTGGTTTAAATTAGATCACTAGTTTGTTTATACTGTGGGAAATAGAACCAAGTAAATTCTTGCACGCAATTACAATAAAAGATTTCATCATTCAGAACTGCTAGGGTAAACAAAAAAGACAAGAAAACGAACACTTACACTATTTCAGTTTTAAAGAGTGTACAGGAGGGAGTAATAATATTACCAGTTGTGCAGTTGGAACTGTTTGCTGGCAGCTGCAATTGCAATTCTGCTTTCAAAGTGTTTGAATGCACCTGTGGTGCTTTGACACTTCATTATAGGCCTATGTTCAGGTCAACATTTTCGTCCTTATTTCTTTTTCAGCCAAAAACAGAAAAAGCAACTTTTGAACATTTTTCAGTCAAAATTTTTTCAGTGGCGTATATCCAGTGGTGAGAAAACGTGAGATTGGTGGTGGCGCTGAGACCAATTATGAACTCGAGCGATGTAGAGGTTGAGGAACTGTCAGAATTAGAATTCATACACTGTGCTGACATTTCTGCCTCTGTGTTTTTCCTCAGTGTTTTCCAGTGCTTTCATTGACATAGTGGTAGGGTTCATATTCATTAAAAAACGCTTTGTGTTACACCTCTAGAGCCTGATGTTGAGTCTGAAGCAATAAGGTTGCTAAATTCACCTTGGAATGCCAAAGAAGCTACAGTTAAGGTCCTTGGTGTACCCCTTGATCCTGGTTTATGATTTGATCTCCAAAACGTATTCTTTAAAAAAAAGATTTTTTTTTTTATAAAGCTCAAAATATGCTCCAAGATCCTCCATGCCTGAGAAACAAGTACATGCTTTTATAATATGTATTGCGAAGTCTGGCTAGCTGGCTACCCTGTTTTCTGTTTTTCTGCTACACATACTGTACACATAAATTCTCACTCTAGCAGAATGTCGTAATGAGCCCACTCTATCACTTCCTTTCTAATCCCTACTCATCTACTCTCCATCTCTTCCTCTATTTCACATAAATACCGTACATTTACATACATACATGCGTTGGACCAACAGGACATGGCGAAGATAAAAAGAAATACCTGCAAAGTTCCTTACAAACACACACACACACACATACAAATATGCACTACAACGGAATATGTGTTTATTGATGTGCATCCTGTTAGATACTTGGCATCCAGGCAAAACTCATATACCAGAATCCTATCATGGTTGTTGGGTAATCATGATTGTGTCATTTGAAAATTGACCAACTTCAATCGAGGCACAAAATCCAATTAAAATGTGGTCCATCAGTTGCTTTAAGATTGGTTATATGAGCTAAGCGGTGTATAGTAATAAGCATAATAAGTATAATAATACATTTTCAGGTATAATTAAACCATATTCTTTGTGAAAGCAGTTTTGGAATACTAAATGGCAATTTATGTAGCATGCACCAAGCTTCCCGATAGCATCACGATGTGAAGCATTACTGGTACATAACCCCTCTGGTGCTTTGCCTGTGGTCATTTCCACAGGCAAATCACCAGGATGGATTAAAGTGCACCACAAACAAAAGCTAAGTGTTCAAATCGTTCACACACTTTTTTTTCTGGAGAATCTTCAGCTTGGTAAATATGAGTTACAAATCTAGATCCAGTAGGTGCTAAAAAAAAACAGTTCTTCGTAGTGGACTTGAATCAATTGAATCAATATACTATACTGTGCTGTAAAGAAGAGTCAAGGCATTAACTTTGCAGTATTTGGTAACAAGCTACTTTCATGCTAGGCTCATAAATCAATGTTAGTGCTCATAAATCAACACACAGCACAAACAAATATGACCTCTGGCTATGTTATAGGTAACAGGTAAATTAGAGTCAGGTGATTTCAATCAATGGGATGACAATCAGGTGTGAGTGAGAGCCCTGTTTTATTTAAATAACAGGGATCTATCAAAGTCTGATCTTCACAACACATGTTTGTTGAATTGTATCATGGCATGAACAAATGGAGATTTGTGAGGACCTCAGAAAAAGAGTTGTTGATGCTCATCAGGCTGGAAAAGGTTACAAAACCATCTCTAAAGAGTTTGGACTCCACCAATCCACAGTCAGACAGATTGTGTACAAATGGAGGAAATTCAAGACCATTGTTACCCTCCCCAGGAGTGCTCAACCAACAAAGATCACTCCAAGAGCAAGACGTGTAATAGTCTACGAGGTCACAGAACAACCAGGGTAAATTCTAAGCAACTAAATGCCTCACTCACATTGGCTAATGTTAATATTCATGAGTCCACCATCAGGAGAACACTGAACAACAATGGGGTGCATGGTAGGATTGAAAGGAGAAAGCCACTGCTCTCCAAAATGAACATTGCTGCCCGTCTGCAATTTGCTAAAGACCATTTGGACAAGCCAGAAGGCTATTGGAAAAATGTTTTGTGGGTGGATGAGACCAAAATAGAACATTTTGGTTTAAATGAGGAGTATTATATTTGGAGAAAAGAAAACATTGCATTTCAGCATAAGAACCTTATCCCATCTGTGAAACATGGTGGTGGTAGTATCATGGTTTGGGCCTGTTTTGCTGCATCTGGGCCTAGACGGCTTGTCACCATTGCTGGAACAATGAATTCTGAATTATACCAGTGAATTCTAAAGGAAAATGTAAGGACATCTGTCTTTGAACTGACTCTTATTCACTGAGGTAGAAAACAGGGCTTGGACTAAATGGACAATAGCACAATAATACTTTGTGAGACACAGAACAGGTGAACACATTAGGGTAATCAAACAATGTCATTACAGTGGCAGAGACAGGACCAACCAAAACAAAAGCACGTCATAGCAAAAGCACATGGAGTTAACTCAAAACAAACTATACATGAGCATGAGAAGGGAATTTGTGACTTAAACCTGTATGTTGCTGGTTATGAAAAAATAAAGTTACAGTGGGTTTGGAATGCAGTTCACTTGATATTGAAAGGCACACACCCTTGTGTATAAGATCCTACAATTCAGAGTGCATGTCTGACCAAAAACCAAGCCATGAAGTCCAGGAAATTCTCTGTAGACATCAATCGATCCATTTTCTGTACTGCTTATTCTATACAGGCTTGTGGGGGAGCCTGGAGCCTATCCCAGGGATATCAAGGCACAAGGCGGGGGACACCCTGGATGGGGTGCCAACCCATTGCAGGGTACAATTGCACACAAATTCACACACTACTGATAGTTTGGAAATTATCAGCCTACCAATTACCAATCAGCCTATAATGCATGTCTTTGGACTGGAGGAGGAAACCGGAGTACCGTCTGCCAAATGCCGTAAATGTAAATGAGTACCCGGAGGAAACCCCAAAGCATGGGGAGAGCATGCAAACTCCACGCACACAGGGCAGAGGTCAGGATTCGAACCCCCAACCCTGGAGTGCCACCAAACTCTCCTCTCTGTAGACATCTGTGATCAAATTGTATTGAATCCAAGGTTATAAAACAATTTCTAAAGTTTTGAAAGCTCCTAGTAGCACAGTGGACTCCACTCATTGTGAAATCGAAGCAGTTTGGAACCATCAGGACTTTTTCTAGAGTTGGCAGTTTGGCCAAACTCTGCAACCGGGCTTGGTCATGAAGGTGACCATGAACTCAATGGCCACTCTAACAGAGCTTTAGTCCTTTACAGAGATGGAAGAACCTGCCAGAAAGACAATCATCTCAGAAATACTCTATTATCCAGGCCTTTATGGTAGAGTGGCTAAAACTAGGTACCTCTGGCCAAAACTAGGTACTGCTCATCAACTGATAATACCATCCCTTCTGTAAAGCATGGTGGTGGCAGAATCATGCTATGATCATTCTTCTCAATGGCAGGGACAGGAAGATGGTCAGAATTAAAGGAAGGATGAATGAAGCCATATACAGAGAGGTCCTTACAGAAAACCTGCTCCAGAGTGCACACGATCCAAAGCATACAGAAAACAGAACGCTGGAGTGGCTTTAGGAGTAGCCTCTGAATGCCCTTGAGTGGCCCAGCCAAAAATGAGAGACCTGAAGATCTTTCCTATAATATCTGATTTAATTTGAGAGGATTTATGAGGAAGAATAAGAGAAATTGCCCGAATCTGAGCGTGTAAAGCTTGTAGAGACTTACCTGAGAAGACTCAAAGCTCTAATTGCTGCCAAAGATGCTTCTGTGTTTCTACCTAACACCTGTCCAGATGTCATATCTATGTCTATCCATGTGTGTTTTAACATGGCTGATGCTTCAGTAAGGACACTAAGACATGGCCTATAGCATTATAGATACAGAGCCCCATCCATCAGAACAGTAGTTGATGAAAAGCACATGGATTCTCATTTTCTCTCTCCAGCTTTTTGGAAACTTGAACTTAAAAATTAGCGAAACATTCGAAAGGAGCATTTCAGTGATGTGGTAGTAGTCTGACTGGGTTTTGTTCTCTGAGGTATTATGTCTCTGATCTGAGGCTCTACATCAAATCTGCTTTTCAATCATAGCAGTTGTCTGCCAGGAGTGCACTCAGCAACTCTTGATCGATAGAGCAAAGTGCACTCAGAGTGTGCAATTACAGAGACGGGGAAAAAAAAAAAGATAATCAGTTTAGCATATGAAAGCCAAACACTTGATCCGAGATCATTACTCTGGAGGACTGTGACACATGCAAGGAACTAAGCTAGCATTCAGCTGTTGAGAGACCTCTAATACATGTTGTGTTTATATTTTCTGATTTCTCTGATGAGAAATTGAATATGCTGTCATCTATCTTGTATTTATCTCGAGATCTGTGAGACAGTGGATATATAGAGCAAATATCTGCGATTTATTTCTGAACATCTATAAAAGATATCACACTTCAGTGTGAGCCTTGACAGGTTTCTGAAATTGCTATGTATGTGTGCTTGTGTGTATGTGTGTGTATGAGGTGTAAACAGAGATGGAGAGAAAGAAGGAAAGAAGGAGGAGGAGTTGTATAAATGTATGCCAGACTGATACCCCTAGACACCTCATGACTTCCGAAAGAGCCAATTAACCCTCTCACTGATGGCACTTCTCATCGCTTTCATTTTTTTCCTGCGTGCCCACACACAGATACATACACGTGTACAGATGTGTAACAAATTAAATCCAAAAAAAACAACAACACGTGACTTTACGTTGAAGCCGGGACAGATTCAGCCTGCCTTGGCATAGATTCTACAAGTCTTTGGAAGTGTACTGCACTGTTCTTCCAAAAGATATTCCTTCACTCGCTGATTTGATGATGGTGGTGTTGAGCACTGTCTAACACACCACTGCAATAGGGGCGGGGTCATCCTGGAAGAGACCACTCCCATCAGGATAGAAATGTTTCATCACAGGACAATGGTGATCCGTTAGAAGAACTTTGTATTGATTTGTCTACCCTATAGGTCCATGCCAGTCATGAATGGTCTCAAATTTATATTATGGACAAGTTTGTGGCAATTCTGGGGTGTTCAAAGTGTTCACCCTATCATCAGGAGATGAATAAATGCAAGTTTAAATCCTGATGATGCCACAGCAATCCAAGTCCAAGAGAGCAAATTTGGCCATGCACCATTGGTGCTTTCTTCCTAGTGTGTTCAGCTGCCTTGTGATGTACTATGAGAAGCAGTTGGAAAAGATATGTCTTGGAGGATGCACGTTCAAGTCTTCACCCACCCCAGTTGGTAGCTGTTGTGTGTTAGGGGAGGGCTAGCTAGTGAGTGGCAGATGGACAAATTGGGAGAAAATTGGGTAAAAACAAACAAACAAACACAGCTGTCTAAAACACAAAGCAATAATCAGTCCCTCCAGGATTTCACGATTTTGTAGGAATTAATGCAAAGTCAATCAAACTCCGCAATATTCAGAGGAGCTTGAGACCTTTCAAGATTACCGCAGATTTGGGCCAAGACGCGTCATGTGACATCATCACAACGCACATTCAATCAAAACTCTCTTCAATTCACGTGTGTCTAATATGAGTACAGCTAAAAGGTCGCATTTACCAACAAACATCACTGCGAAAGACCGTGCGAAACAATTTCATGCAATTGAGATTTTGCCAATTCAAGTAGTTTTCCACAAAAAAAGCACAAAAAACTCCACAAGTTGCATGGCAAAGCTTGAAAAAAGCCACAGCATAATCAATCAGTTTTAGCCAGAACAATAAAAAAAACCAAAAAAAAAAACCTCATGCTCAATATAATCGAGATTGAAATGCAAAAATATAGAGAAACAAACACCCGTTGGACTCTCTGGCTAAAACAAGTTCATGAATCCACAACAAGGACAAATAAATAGGTGCCTTAAAGGATCAGCAAGAAAATCCATTCAAAATCCAGAATCCATTTTCCTCTTATAATATACTGTAATATTGAATCTTTCACTCAGACACCCCCATTTGCTTTGTTTACTCTCTCACGATCTTACTCTCTTTCCCCTGATTGGCTGCTTGTCTCAAGTTGAGTTGTGATGATGATTTGTGAACTTGCATGGCATATGACTCCAATACTGACACGACACCCCTGACACAGTGCTGACTGTAAATTGCTATTTATTGTCAGGGCTATTCACAACCGCTTAGGAACATTGTATCATACTCTTAGAAAAAAGGGTACTAAACTGTACATTTCCTTGTGATTTGGATGGTACCCTTAAGAATGGCTTTTTTTGTACATTTGGGTTGTATCTTTTTCTGGAATGGTGCATCTAGTGTACTTTCAAAGTATCACTCTAAAATATAATTACGTATACGAGGTCCGTAAGGTTCAATTACAGTATATTGTCTGTTAGCAAGATTTATTAATGTACTGTATATTCATTGTGCTTAAGGCATGAGGGCAGATGAGGGCTGGTGCACAGTTGCCTACATCTGATTTAGATGCTTTGAAATATTTAGAAAACAGGAATTGGAATCGATTATAATTAATGACTTTATATGATGATAATGTAATTTTTGAGCAAGCGATAAATCATATCAACAGAAACCAAGTGCTACACAGATAACAGTGATAAAGATCAGTTTGTGTGAGACAGATGAGTTTCGTGTGTCTGTGAGCATAGCATGCTGCCATTCGCAGACCTCCAATGTAAATATCATGGTATTGGATAGGAAGGAGAGAGAGAGAGAGAGAGAGAGAGAGAGAGAGAGAGAGAGAGAGAGAGAGAGAGAGAAGGGGGGAGGGAGAGAATGCTCTCATATTAATGCATTCAGCACTACCAGGCTTTCAAAGCCAGTGCTAACCCCCAGAGCCCTGAGTCTAAAAATAAGAGACAGAGGGATGGAAGACAGAAAGAAAAATGAGGGGAGGAGGTAGAGAGAGACAGTGTGGATGAGGTGGGGTTATATGCTCCCCTTTATACTCTTGTTGCCTTTCAACACAGCAGGTGCAGAGACAGGGGACAGCTGGACATGGACCCTGGGACATTAATTAGATGCACTAGGGCCTTCTTTAAGAACTAATATAATTTTGGGGTATTTTATTTTTTAATAGAGATTGATTTCTTCACTCCTTACTATTAAGACCAAAAGGTGCTCACTATTAACCATTTTGTCATGGTCTGCCTGCCCCTTTGCTCTGCGTTCCCATGGCGACCAAAGTCATGTTTGTTTTGTATTTTGTTGTAGTCCTGTGTCTACCTCCATCCTGTCATTTGTTTGCTACCTGACTGTGTTCACCTATTTTGTGTTATTGTTTGAATATTTTTTGTCTGTGTGCATGTCCCTGTCATGTCTTTGTTTGTTGCAAAGTCTTATTGTTCATTATTGTTACTTTAAGTCTGACCCTTGTCTTATTTCTTGTTTGTTCTCATTTTTAACTCCTGCCTGTGTGTTGACTACAAGATTATGAATTAACCTTGTTTGATGTTGCACGGTTAGCATGTTTGCCTCGGACATCCAGGGTTAGGGGTTCGAATCCTGCCTCCGTCCTGTGGGCACGGAGTTTGCATGTTCTCCCCATGCTTTGGGGGGTTTCCTCCGGGAACTCTGGTTTCCTCCCCCAGTCCAAAGACATGCGTTGTAAGCTGATTGACATTTCCAAATTGTCCAGAGTTTGTGATTGTGCTCTTCGATGGGTTGGCACCCCATCTAGGGTGTCCCCCACCTTGTGTCCTGGGATAGGCTCCAGGCTCCCCCGTGACCCTGTGGATAAGCAGTATGGAAAATGGATGGATGATGTTACCCATCTTTGTTTTCAGCCTTTGATAACTATTGTTGGCTTTGCCCTAATTAAGCTTACACTGAGTTGGGTTTTGCTTATCACTGCAAATTTACAGCTGGTATGTGGATTAGATTGTCGCAGTCTGGTCTATATACTATTTTTGGGCACATAACGAGCACAACAAGGAATGCACTGCAGGCTTGCATTCATGAAACGCTGCAAGGTCAATTGATTGATTTACAAAATTAGGTGATATGGCCTTGGCGAGGAATCCTACTTTTAATCACAAGGCCAGCCTGGAGTTATCTGGCCACCAACAATGTGCATGGTCACATGTACTTCTCCCACTCTTTCTGAAGTGATCACTAATTAAAATGCAGTTTTCAGAGGCAGTGCAGCTGGTGCTAACCACACTTGCTGCTGTGTGGTATTCAGGTTGGTTGAAAGTTGCCCCTTATTCCTAGCCTAAGTGTCCCACTACTAGAAGCAGGGTGTCGATCAGCTCCACCACAGAGGAATCAACAACTGCAAAAAGTCTTTGTTCCAATGCTAGCAGTACGTCAGCTGATGCCACATGCTATGCACTCGGGCCATTTTAAGATTGGCTGCCATGTCTAGTTCAGAGCCTCTCAGTGATGCCTGCAAGCTTATGGAGACAAAAAGTTGTACATTAGGCCAGAGTTGAACATGGTGGTTCAAATGCCAGGTCATTATCAGCCTGGAAGAATCTCTCAGATGTGGGTGGTTCTGTTAACCACTCTGTATATAGTGAAACAACCAGGGGCCTGTTGCATGGAGGAACAATTCCAGCCCAGGATGGCAGGGGAATACTCTGTAGGGAGAACTGGTTATGTTGGGGTGAATGAGGTGTGAACAGAGGGAAACCTGACTCCAGCCCCAGTGATGTGTTTTAGCAGAATGCATGAAAACACTAACTAACCATGCTTACGCCACATAATCACAGGTCCGCTGGTCAGATGTTAGATGTTAGATGGATAACACCAAGGAAGAACCAACAGGGAGAATGAGGGTCAATGGAATGAAATCTAGACTTGTATTGAGAATTAGAAGCTAATTTATACTGAGCTAATGGCTCAATAGTCAAAGTATGTGGTATGGCAGGGGAAAACCACTCAATCATGGTTGCAGTGCATTGCCACTGGACTGATGATTGGCTATACAGCAGGAGATATGAAATACTCAGGAGGAGATAGGGCTGAGGCAATAGCAATGAGGGAAAGGAAAATTAAAGCTAACAGGTGCCACGGAGTTCCATAGCATTTCACTAGAAAAGCACGTCCAATGTATAAAAAATAAACTCACCATGGCAGAAGAGATGAGAGGAGGCTATCCCCATGTGATTCTCACTATTCCTTGTTAAACAGAACATTATTTACATATGTAACTGGGGTTCTATGAATCCCAGATAAACACCATAGTTCCTTGTTATCTGGAAGCAGATCTCAAGGGAGAACTCAGCTATAAGGTTCCAGGGAAAGATGGTTGTATAACAGCGGTATTTATTCATACCGAATGACAACCAGGCACCTGCGCAAACCTGTAAACCCTGTGCAAAATGAAATTAGCATATACACACAAACTGAAAAATACCTTGGAAAAAAAAAGCCATGACCTACCTAAGGAAAGAACAGCTTTAAGAACACAGCAAAAAGAACGACAGTAAGAAACGAGTCGACCTCTACGTGCCATAATGAGATGGAAATGCATTCATGTATGGCTTACACTGCAAGAAAATCGACTAATTTCACTGCTGGGTGATGGGTTTTCTGGAAGGCTATGCACAAACAACACACACACACACACACACACACACACACACACACACACACACACACACACACACACACACACAGGGACAATTTAGAATATCTAATCCATCTGCAAGCATGTTTGCTGTTTTGAAAGTGATTTGCCTGCCTAGGAATTGCTTACAATGAAATTAGCAGAAAAATTAAAAGATAATTGAACAGGTCTCAGCACTGCCTTAGGCTACATCAACTCTGCTGCGATACTAGAGGTGGATAATAGAGTTAATACCCAGCATTACAACTCAACGTGACAATCCATTTAATTACAGTACACTGTAATTTCCATTATGCGGTAATTGAAGTGCTGCGATTACATGCTGTCACACTGTACGAAACCCTCAAGTGCTTTGCGCGTGCATTCATTACGTTCGGAGACTTCTGAAAGAAGGACGGAGCTCCTGATTAGTGAGAGAAAACCCAAAATAAAAAACACCATTTGTAGTATTCGCAAAAATCTTGATCCTTGTATGCCTGTCCTGCACATGTTAGTGTTGTCTCTGGTCTAAAGCAATTGTTTTAAACATATCAAGGGCTTGTTACTGGGCTTACAAATAAAGTTAGGTTTACAGAGAGCTGAGAAACAGTAAAATGTGCCATTAGTGGATAAGGTTTTATGGTAGTAACCAGTGCCAACAGTGGACCCCTTGAGAAAGGCTCATAATTCTAAATGATATGTCTGGATTGTATTCCGTGGAATCCACAATATTGCACAATATTGAAAGCTCTAATTCACAATATACTCTCTCATGAACGTCCTTTCAGCCTACTGTAGTACTGTTTGCTTTACACTTCCATACCTGTATACTGTAATGGTTTATAATCGCACTAACCACAGGTTCCCTTTTGAGTCCGGTTCCTCTCAAGGTTTCTTCCTTATGTAGAATCTGGGGGACTTTCTGTGCCTCTGTTTCCTCTCTCGGTTCTAATTAGGGATACAAATCCCCCCAAAAAATGTCAATTAAATTGAATTGAATTAATCTATCTAAATCTAATTGATGCCGGATCTGATCTGTATTCTGTAACACCATGGTCTTAGGGCAGAAAATGCCTTAGAATTAGCATAAGCCGATTTGTATGGAAAATAAACATTTCGTATCCGCTTCTTAGACTAGACTGCACTCGTAGCACTTCTCAGCATTAATCTCTCATTTTTTTCATGTTATTCCCTAGGTGCTTTGCATTTCTGAGCCTTCAACTCATCGCAATGTACTGTAAGTCGCTCCGGATAAGAGCGTCTGCTAAATAATGAAATGTAAATGTAAATGATCATTGTATGCAATCCACCATAGAGCATTAGAGTTTGTTGTAGTACGTTTTTTCCCCCCCGTCCAACAATTATGCAGTCTATGTACTGTACATGTTTTTTTTTTTTAAATCCTAATATGGGAAACACAATAATATGTCCACGGCACGTCATTATGCATTATGGATTTTCAGACGTGTCATAAGTCAGATGATGGGCTCAAAGCTCACGGATTGCAGAGTCAGCACTCTTTAGAAAATTCTGCTGAGTGCATTCGATATATTAGTGATGCAGTGATGGTATATCCCTACAAAACGCCACATTAGGTTAGATTAGAAGCTCTCATTACTGAGGTGGAGATCTGAAAAAGAAAAGAAAAAAAACAGCACAAAAAGCAATCTCAATAGGAAAAAAAACGTTATTTTGAAAACAATTACAATGAATATTTTATTAATATGATTCATTTAGAGGCTTGAAGGAAATGAAATTTGAGGTTTGAGATACAGTGCTAATATGAAAGAATGAATGAGTCACATTTTTTATTAGAATTCATTCTAACATTCGTTAGGAAAAAGAACTTGTCATTTGGGCAGTGGACGTTTTCTGTGAGATCTGCTAGAAAAGAGCACAGTAACATACTATTTTAGTCTATTCAGTAGCTAGATGATAACTTGCCTGCTAATCGGTTAATTAGCATTCGACAACCAACAACAGAAGGTTAAACGTACATGACGTGTAGGTATATACTTTATTTAATTAGTGTAACGTGTTGTGTGTATAGGCAGGATGTACGTGCACGTGCGAGGTGTGGTATTTATTAAGGCAAATCCAACAGTTCATTACAGGGGTCAAAACACAGGCAGACAGGGTTAAACAAGTATAACCTATGACCTCAGACAAGTAAAACAGCCATGGTTCAAATCCAGAAAACACTGAGAACCCAGCAACAACATAGGACTGGGGAAATACAGTGGGGGGAAAAAAGTATTTGATCCCCTGCTGATTTTGTACGTTTGCCCACTGACAAAGAAATGATCAGTCTATAATTTTAATGGTAGGTGTATTTTAACAGTGAGAGACAGAATAACAACAAAAAAAATCCAGAAAAACACATTTCAAAAAAGTTATAAGTTGATTTGCATTATAATGAGAGAAATAAGTATTTGACCCCCTATCAATCAGCAAGATTTCTGGCTCCTAGGTGTCTTTTACACAGGTAATGAGCTGAGATTAGGAGCACTCTTTTAAAGGGAGTGCTCCTAACCTCAGTTTGTTACCTGTAAAAAGACACCTGTCCACAGAAGCAATCAATCAATCAGATTCCAAACTCTCCACCATGGCCAAGACCAAAGAGCTGTCCAAGGATGTCATGGACAAGATTGTAGACCTACACAAGGCTGGAATGGGCTACAAGACCATCGCCAAGCAGCTTGGTGAGAAGGTGACAACAGTTGGTGCGATTAATCGCAAATGGAAGAAACTGACAGTCTCCCTCGGTCTGGGGCTCCATGCAAGATCTCATCTCGTGGAGTTTCAATGATCATGAGAACGGTGAGGAATCAGCCCAGAACTACACGGGAGGATCTTGTTAATGATCTCAAGGCAGCTGGGACCATAGTCACCAAGAAAACAATTGGTAACACACTACGCCGTGAAGGACTGAAATCCTGCAGCTCCCGCAAGGTCCCCCTGCTCAAGAAAGCACATGTACAGGCCCGTCTGAAGTTTGCCTGAATGATTCAGAGGAGAACTGGGTGAAAGTGTTGTGGTCAGGTGTGGTCAGATCTCTTTGGCATCAACTCAACTCTCCATGTTTGGAGGAGGAGGAATGCTGCCTATGACCCCAAGTCATAACACCATCCCCACCGTCAAACGTGGAGGTGGGAACATTATGCTTTGGGGGTGTTTTTCTGCTAAGGGGACAGGAGAACTCCACCGCATCAAAGGGACGATGGACGGTGCCATGTACCATGAACCTCCTTCCCTCACCCAGGGCATTGAAAATGACCTTAATGACTTGGAGAGGATCTGCAAAGAGGAGTGGGACAAAATCCCTCTTGAGATGTGTGCAAACCTGGTGGCCAACTACAAGAAACGTCTGACCTCTGTGATTGCCAACAAGGGTTTTGCCACAAGTACTAAGTTGAAGGGGTCAAATACTTATTTCCCCTCATTAAAATGCAAATCAATTTATAACTTTTTTGAAATGCATTTCTCTGGATTTTTTTGTTGTTATTCTGTCTCTCACTGTTAAAATACACCTACCATTAAAATTATAGACTGATCATTTCTTTGTCAGTGGGCAAACGTACAAAATCAGCAGGGGATCAAATACTTTTTTCCCCCACTGTATGGTTCAGAATTGACATGAAAAAACAAACGAGACAACTAATCATGGACTAAACACAGAACAGGTGCACACAAGTAGGTAACAAACCAATCACTGGACGAAGGGTGGAGAGAACACCAAAGCCAAACCATAATCACTTATCGTCATGGGAACAAGTCATGAAGGGGGAATCCGTGACAATTTGAACATTACATTCGTAAACTAACTCTATACTTCTATTTTTATTGTTGCATTCTTTGTGTCTTGCCTTAAAATCAGTGATAAAATGTTTTTTAAAAAGTTTAGCATTTCTACATTCTAGAGAATTTCACAAAGCTAGGAACGTTCTAGTAAGCACACTACTTAGACATTAATTGTAACATTTGGGACGTACTCTAGTTCAGTCCCAAAGATGATGGATTCAGTATATAGAGAATATTCATCCATCATGCTGGTCTTGAATAATTCTCTTTCTTTCTGTGTGTGTGTGTGTGTTTGTGTGTGTGTGTGTGTGTGTGTGTGTGTGTGTAACCATAGACGGTTTCTAAAAGGAGAGTAGAAGCACTGCAAAGATACAAAGTGGTAACCTTTGTATCATTATAGATTTCTGACTGAGTTGTGCCTCTGTGTGTGTGTGTGTTCAAGGTACTGTACATTAGAAGTGGATGTGAATTGAATTTCTCAAGCCGAGGACCTTTATATACATAAACCCACATTCTGTGTGTGCTTAATCATGGACTTGATACATGTCAGAAGGTCTGTGTCCAAAAAAACAATGGATTAAGCAATGGCCTTCACCTCCTGTCAGTCATTTTATAGACACTTTACAGGCCACGGTAGATCCTGGGGGGTGGAGTTTCATGAACATGGGCAGGGATGGGCTTAAGAAGTGAAAAAACAAACAAACAAACAAAAAAACATACATTCCGAGCCCCACTCAGCTAGATTAGAGCGGCACATTCCGGCTAACAGAATATGACCAATACAGACTCATGTTCTGATGCTTCTGAGACTAATTATGAACCTAGAAAAATCTCCAACCAAGGAAAGTCGCTTATTGGACTGTAAGGAGGCCGCTATTGATGGACATGAGCTTCCACGCTGCGCGCTGCCAGTTCCAGAAAAAAGATTGGGCGTTTGGTTTGAGAAGGGAGGCGATACTGGGTTCAAAGGAGGGATGATGGCCAAAAGAATCAAACAAAACATTCTCATCCTGGAGTCCCATGTCTAGCCGTCTAGTCATCATATAGATTTATTGTGGACATGCAGCTATCGGATTCAGTGTGCTTTTCACAGAGAAGATCTGGAAAATAAAAACTAGACATGTCACACTGCTCTAGACTGTGAATGCAACCTCTGAAAAATCCCATCTTGTCTCATAAGCTAGCAACTACATAGAGAGAAATGTTTACTCCAGAATGTTAAGGATGTTCTTTGGTTTGTGTTCCTGAGTAAATATTTAATAGTTCCATGTAGAACCCTAAACACGTTTACTTTTCAGATGGATTTCGAAGTACAGCCCTTTTCGTAAACTAAGAACTGTTAACTACACAAAGAATCCCAGGAGAAGAGTTGTAAGTCTACTTGCTTACGTTAGATGGATAGAAACTTGGTTAGTGTTATTCTTGCTGGTTAGCTGATGTCTTCGAGTGTGAATGTTTGGAGTGTTTAAGCACTTTAGTAGAAGAAAGGGAAAATAGAAATGTCTTGAACATACAGTAAAATGCTTGAGAATTTTTCCAACTGGAGCTACTTTTCAATCACTAGAATAAAAGTCCGCTTTAGATCGGTACGGTTTCTTAGCTTTGTAGAATGGTCCTACTTGGGACTCTTTCCGATGGAGAAACATTATGGTCTAGGGTTTGAACAATAATGATTTACAGTATAATCACACTATGGGTTCCCTGTTGACCCTGGTTCCTCTCAAGGTTTCTTCTTCATGTCGTCTCAGGGAGTTTTTCCTTGCTCCTGGTACCTCTGACTTCTTCATTAGGAATCTAAATCTACATCTGGATTTCTGTAAATCTGCTTAACAACTGACAAGCGAAGTGTACCCTACATCTAAGTCATACACTGTATTATCCTGCTAACTTGCAAACAGTCTTGCTAAACACTCATAGCTGTGTGAAAAATTAAATCAGCAGTTGCTTTCAGACTGGGCATACCAGATCTTAAAATTATTTTGAAACACAGTATCAGCTTGAAGTATGTTATGGTGAACTAGCTAACAGTGGAGAAAGTCAGCATTGCTGGATATATATAACTTATATGTGACTACTTGTTCATGCTGAGTAGGAAGTCTTTTATTGGTTGGTTTAGTTCAGTCTTTGCAGCCATTTTGTTGGTATTGACTGTTGGAAAGTGAGTCGATCACTCAAATTACAAATTGACTATTCTTTGAAGGATTAATATCAGTCAAATGATCTTAGTCATCTTATTTTTGTAAAAAAAAAAACCCTTTTCTCTAAACTACAGGTATAAAATCAGGGGCACAGCAGGTAGCATATAAGAACCACACTAGTTAAATGCAGTTTATTTCTTTACTTAACAGTAATAGCAGTGTTAGGATGATCTGAACCATACAACTGAATGTTCTGACTGGTTTCTTACGATATCTGAATTGCATCTGTGAACGTTAATTGAAATCGTTTGATTCTTATGGAAGTAGACTCTGATTTGAAAAATGTTGTGATCTTTTCCAGCCGTTTCCGCAATGAGAAGCAGCGCCTCCGCGTTTGGCTTTGCCGTGAGTACACCTTACCCGAACACCTTTTTCATCACGTTAAGGCTACTTTTGCACCTGTGGTTTGTACTGATCGATAGTCTGTGTGTTGTTCTCCAGTTTGACGCCACACTAGACGTGCTGAGCTCCATCATCGTGCTGTGGCGTTACAGCAACGCGGCGGCCGTGCACTCTGCCCACAGAGAGTACATGTGAGTACTGAGGCCATACTGGTGCTTAAAAAGTGTTTGAAGTGGATTTTGTCTCGCTTCTAGTCTAGAGAGCAGAGAATTGAGGCCGCGAGAATTTGGTTGCGTTTATAGGCACATAAGAGGCCAAAGCAGCTCAGCTGTAAGCAGCCACATTTAAAGTTTTTTGATAGCATTTGGAATATAGGCCAAATGAAACTAGTGCTGGTATGTCATTTTAGTTTCATGGCCCAGCTATAAACTCTGCTCTGAGATACAGTCTGATTAAATTGATTTGTGGTCATATTCAGGCAATCAGATTCGGATGAGTTAATCGCCGTCGTTCCATGGTGTTATGTGGGCCAGCATTAGGCTGTTACTCATTTGCTGTTATTTACTGAATAGAGCTTAAAGGAATAGTGTCTTTTAATTCAATCCTTTTCCATCTGTAGTGCATGTGTGATTACCACAAACAGGAGTTTTGACAAGAGTTTAGCAAAGAACCGAAAACTGATTTTCTAACTCGCATGATACACGTGCAGAAGTTTATTAAATCCAATCAAAACTCTCAATGGTCAAACCAACAGCGATAATCCAAAGGGACTAGTCAAACAAGGTCAACTTACACAATGCGATATATTGGCAAGACTTCGCAAAGTGTATGTGAAAACCGTGTGTTTTTATAGTCAAATAAAATAAACAGGAAATGAGTAACTGATTCAAATTCTGGTGACAGTGACCTCTGTTGGCTGGGAGGGGTATTGTCATGGAGTTGTTGCGCCAGAAGGTCTGCAGATGAGACCGACATGAGAAATGTCATACCAAAGCGAACATACCATACACACGCTACAAGTGTGTTTGATAGGGATTAAGCTGAAAAAGCAGGCATATTCCTTCAAAAGGAAGAGCGAATTTGGAATATTTAAGGTTACAACTTTACCTCTGACTGTTACAAAGTGCTTACACTGGAGGCTCATTCAAAAAATGCTAAATAAACAACAGAAAACTTCACCATGTCAGATCTGCTGTTGTTTTAATTAATCAAGACCAAGCAGAATTGAGAATTCAACAGTGCTCTAGTATAAAGAAGCATAATTTACTCTGGTAAAGGTTTGGAAATGCAGTGGAACCATGGCATTGGTGTACTATTTTAGGTCAATCCCAGGAAGTACAGTACATCTACTAATAACATTTTGCATCAAGGTTGCTACCTAGTACCCATGCATAGTTAGTAAGAATGTATGCATTAAACAACAGCCTCGATAAAATACTGAATAGATTTTTACTTCATGTTCATCACAGTAAACGTGAATGATTTTCCATTTTTTTCCCCCAAAAAGGTAGCGGAGAAGAGTCAGGTGGCTTGTGTCTCACGAGGCCGGGGAAGTGAGACCCCTTAGATACACACTCTCTGTGTGTGGTAGTCGAGCCAATGCCTGTTATCAGAGCTGGGCAAGAGAATAGCGATGGCTAAAGGTCAGCAAGGCTTTTGTGCGCTGTGTGAAAGACTGGGAAGTAGAGGACAAGCAGAGGCAGATTTAGAAGACAAAAAAAGAGAAAAACGAAGAAATGTACGCTAGTAGCTACCGGCTTCATCAGCGTAGCGAGCTGCAGTCTCCCGAGGTTTCTTTGGTGAAGCAGATTAAAGCGGGCGATAGAGGGAGAGACGGGAGATGAGACAGCTGAGCTTGGAACCTGAGGTGTACTTTAGTGTAGCGCTTTCCTGTCAGGCGATGAGAGGAAAGGGAAGTAAAGCCTTAGAAAAGTGTCGATTCACTGGCAGCTCTGTAATGTGGAAGTTGAACATTCTCCAGCTTTCTTGTTATAGCTGTGTTTAAGCAGCCTGGAAACCACATGGCTCTGCTCGCTTCCAGTCATCGAAGCACCAGGAGTCTCCAACGCCAGAAAAGAAAAAGAAAGAAAAAAAGGTGCAGACAGATGGGCAGAGAACAAGAGAGAGAAAGTGTGGCAGAGTGTAGAACCAAGCTCTCTGAAAGGCACACTAGAGCCTTGTGACTGGCTGCGGCTCATTTAAACAGCCTCTAATGACAGGAGCAGGTTGTCCGTGTCACTTGCTTCGTTAGCCAGCAGATTTACACACACACACACACACACACACACACACACACACACACACACATGCACACACTTGCAAATTACAAGAGGGAATGAGTGATGAGATGAACAAGTGAACAGGGAAAAGGGGGCAGAGAAAACACTGGACAGAGCAATAAAGATTAGAGAGGAATGATGCAGAGAAAATTAGGGACTGAGGATGAACCAGAGTCAACGATACAGTGAGAATGAGGCAGCGAGTGAGTATTTGAGGATGATAGAGTGAGGGTCAGAGTCAGTGTTACCATAACAACAAGAAGCATGCGAGTCCTTTCCGACGTTAGCTAATAAACACGTTAGTTGAGATCTCAGCTGAAATTTTCATTTAAAAGGCAATTTAATGCTGTTATCTAATTAGCACAGCTAAACAATTTAAAGCAAAGTGACTTACGTTATCATAGTGAGGAGTAATTCTTTCTTCTCCTGTGTGCATGTTCTCCCAGTGCTTCGGGGGTGATTGTGCCCTGCAATGGGTTGGCACCCTGTCCAGGGTGTCCCCCACCTTGTGCCCCGAGTCCACCGGGATAGACTCCAGGCTTCCTGCAACCCAGTGTAGGATAAGCAGTATGGAAAATGGATGGATGGATGGATTTTCCTCTTCTTGGAAACACCCCCCAGCTGTCCGTTTTACATTGTCTCTCAGATCGCTGCAGCCAATCAGCAGCAAGCG
Source organism: Cranoglanis bouderius (assembly GCA_023630585.1). NCBI lineage: Eukaryota > Metazoa > Chordata > Actinopteri > Siluriformes > Cranoglanididae > Cranoglanis > Cranoglanis bouderius. Next base: position 17,359,793 of record CM042555.1, on the reverse strand, counting down.
TGTGATATTCAATAACGATCTGCCTTTTCCTTTTTGATGTAATGTTGGCGTGTTTCTGATATTCTTGTTGTTGCGTTTTCTGATTTGCTGTTTCGTTTTTGGTTGTTAATGTGTTTTGGACTTACAGGCAACTGGGTAACGAAACTAATCCCACGATGAGGCTAACTCTTCTCACTATCGTTCACAACATATTAGAGAACCGGTAAATGACTTGAACCAGTAAATGACCTGAATCTCTTTTCCCTCTTACAGCATCATATTGACACTCACAGACTCCCATTTGGTTTGTTTACCCTCTTACCGTCTTTCCATATTATATAAATTCTCCATTGAGTTGCTGACCGTGACGTCTGATTTAGGCGCACGTGTTTAAAGTGCGTTATTTAAAGTGACTGGATAATTAATATATTCTTAGGATGGAGTTAAACATAACCAGTTGTGGAAGAGAAGACAACACGAGCAGCAAACTCACCAGGGCGTCAGTTAACTTAGAGAGTACAGCATGTTCCCTTCGAGATGTACATTATGTGGTCGCATGGATGGACGAGGGGCCGAATCCTCAGAGCCTCTTTTTAAATCTTGTCTCAAATATCAGTGTTCGGGAGCTGAAGCCCTGACATTTGGAACACCAACTCAGCACCTGGTAGCTTCTCTTCAAACCCTAATCATTGTGTCTGGATAATAAAGCTTCTTCGATGAGACCAGCGTTCTTCCTGAGGATGAGCCAGTGTGGCTGAAATTTCGAGGATGAGCCACTGTGGAAAAGGCCAGTAAAGGTCAGGGAGACAGAGAACAGTGTAGAATACACACAGTGTGCTCATTTGAAGCATGCACTGCCTCTTACTCATCAGTCATCCTAATGGAGCGCAAATGAAACTTTCATTGATCAAACTGAGAGAGACGCTCCAGCTGTGCTTGTTCAGGTTGAACAGAAACTCGGTGTGAAGGAGTTTTTTTTTTTTTTTAAACAAATATGATAGCTGGTTAAGAAAATGAAGTGATTATAAGTGATATGACGTCTGGGTACATCAACAGCAGGAAGAAGACACTTCAGTGCTGGAGGGATAATCTTCCGAGCTGGGCTAGTCATATATACATAAAGTGGGGGGAAAAAATCTATTCCTGTAGTCATTTACTGGAGAAAATCAGCAATCCCTCACTAAGCCCTGGTTTGTGCATAATTGCAATTAGTATTCAGCTACTGAGACAAGGACTACAGTGGATAGAGGTTTTTTTTTTTTTTTTTTTTTTATAGACTTGGTGGGAGTGTAGTGTAGACAGGTTGGAGTGATGAATGACAGCAACCAAAAAAAAAAGAAGAATTTTTTTTTAAAAAAGGAATGCAATCAAGGAAATATAAACAATATACAGTCTATTATATAGTATATTGTGAATGAGCCCTTATCCCAGGGCACAGGGCAGTCTTTAATATCATTTTTTAAAAATTTTATACATACAAAACATACAGTACTGTGTGTGTGTGTGTGTGTGTATATATATATATATATATATATGGGGGGGAAAAGTATTTGATCCCTTGCTGATTTTGTACGTTTGCCCACTGACAAAGAAATGATCAGTCTATAATTTTAATGGTAGGTGTATTTTAACAGTGAGAGACAGAATAACAACAAAAAAATCCAGAAAAATGCATTTCAAAAAAGTTATAAATTGATTTGCATTTTAATGAGGGAAATAAGTATTTGATCCCCTATCAATCAGCAAGATTTCTGGCTCCCAGGTGTCTTTTACACAGGTAATGAGCTGAGATTAGGAGCACTCTCTTAAAGGGAGTGCTCCTAACCTCAGTTTGTTACCTGTAAAAAGACACCTGTCCACAGAAGCAATCAATCAATCAGATTCCAAACTCTCCACCATGGCCAAGACCAAAGAGCTGTCCAAGGATGTCAGGGACAAGACTGTAGACCTACACAAGGCTGGAATGGGCTACAAGACCATCGCCAAGCAGCTTGGTGAGAAGGTGACAACAGTTGGTGTGATTATTCGCAAATGGAAGAAACTGTCAGTCTCCCTCAGTCTGGGGCTCCATGCAAGATCTCACCTCGTGGAGTTTCAATGATCATGAGAACGGTGAGGAATCAGCCCAGAACTACACGGGAGGATCTTGTTAATGATCTCAAGGTAGCTGGGACCATAGTCACCAAGAAAACAATTGGTAACACACTACGCCGTAAAGGACTGAAATAATGCAGCACCCGCAAGGTCCCCCTGCTCAAGAAAGCACATGTACAGGCCTGTCTGAAGTTTGCCTGAATGATTCAGAGGAGAACTGGGTGAAAGTGTTGTGGTCAGATGAGACCAAAATCGAGCTCTTTGGCATCAACTCAGCTCACCATGTTTGGAGGAGGAGGAATGCTGCCTATGACCCCAAGTCATAACACCATCCCCACCGTCAAACATGGAGGTGGGAACATTATGCTTTGGGGGTATTTTTCTGCTAAGGGGACAGGACAACTGCACCGCATCAAAGGGACGATGGACGGGGCCATGTACCGTCAAATCTTGGGTGAGAACCTCCTTCCCTCAGCCAGGGCATTGAAAATGACCTTAATGACTTGGAGAGGATCTGCAAAGAGGAGTGGGACAAAATTCCTCTTGAGATGTGTGCAAACCTGGTGGCCAACTACAAGAAACATCTGACCTCTGTGATTGCCAACAAGGGTTTTGCCACCAAGTACTAAGTCGAAGGGGTCAAATACTTATTTCCCTCATTAAAATGCAAATCAATTTATAACTTTTTTGAAATGTGTTTTTCTGGATTTTTTTGTTGTTATTCTGTCTCTCACTGTTAAAATACACCTACCATTAAAATTATAGACTGATCATTTCTTTGTCAGTGGGCAAATGTACAAAATCAGCAGGGGATCAAATACTTTTTTCCCCCACTGTACATACAGTACTGTGCAAAAGTTTTAACCACATGCACAGAAATGCTGTAGAGCAAGGATGCCTTCAAAAATAATGAAATTCTATGTTTCTACATTAAAACAAAAAACGTAAAGAGCAGTAAACAGTAGTAAATGAAACAAAATCAATATTTGGTGTGACAAAAAAATGTAAAAATAAAAATAAAAATAGTAGTCTCCGGTACAATGTGTGCAGTTTTATAAGGAAATGAGCTGGTAAGTTTTATTGAGCATCTTGCAGAACCAGACACAGTTCTTCTGGAGACTTTGACTTTCACACTTGCTTCTTATTTTTGCAGCAAAACCCAGCAGCCTTCATTGTGGTTTTTTTTTTGTCTGAAAAGTGTCTCTTACATAATATGCTGCGTTCTTTAATGACATACAAAAAAATTTTCTGTAACATTAATTTTGTGCTAGAAAACTAATGTTTGGGAATCTAAAATGTTTTTTTTCTACTGACTTTTTTTGACTGAATAAAAAATCTATAACAAAGTTTGTACCAAAAATAATAGAGAATGGACAAGAAAAATAAATAAATAAACAAGACAAGGGCAATTACAGCTCAGTGGAGTTTTAGAGAGAGGGGGTGTTACCTTGCCCGAGGTTTATTAAGACTAGACTCTGAACTAACAGACAATGTAAACACACTCCCTACCTAACCATGCATAACTGGACCATCTGACACACGCACACACACACACAGCATTTAGGTCTCTTCTTGTCTGATTGAATTAAATCCAGCGCAATTAAATCCAAAAAATTCTCCTGAGAAGCTTGCTGGCAGCCTGAGCATGTGTGGGCGTGTGCGAATATCATCCTCGGCTGCAAACCTCGGCTGCAAAGGTTTAGAGAGCAACGCTAATTATTCCCCAGCAGTGTGCAGCGAGGATGAGCCCAAGCAAACAGCTCAGATATCAGCTGGAGAGCTGGTAAGACCTGCCTCTCTGGGAGGAAAAGGAATTCTGGGTCAGTGAAGTGTCTCACTACCAGACTGGTAGCACGTAGCCCACTTGTGCTCGTGTTCTCACACGGCGCTGGTGTTAAACTCTGTGACGTGGAATAAAACGAAACCTCCGTCTCTCCATCTCATCTTACTAGAATCCCTTCCAGCTGTTTGCTTTGTAGCAGCTGCTTTTCCCCTGAGTCGACATTAATTTAATCCATTCATTAGAGTAATGGAACGGAACTAGAAAAAATTAAAAAGTCATAAAAAGAAATTTGTTAACCATTCATTCATCATCAGTAATCATTTTCTCCAGGTCAGGGTGGTAGTGAATCAGGAGCCTATCCAGCCTAACCTACAGTAGGTGACAAGTCACCAGTCCACCTACTGGCATGTTTTTGGGAGGTGGGAGGAAACCGGAGAACCTGGAGGAAACCCATGGGGGGAACATGCAAAACTCCAGACAGTACAAACAGTAATTAAAGCTCAGGATCGAGCCGGGGACTCTGAGCTGTGAGGCTTATTGTTAAGCAATTAGATTAAATTAAGCAAGCACACAAACACAAAAAAGCTTTTTTTTTATATATATATATATATATATATATATATATATATATATATATATATATATATATATATATATATATATATATATATATATGTATATCTTAATACTGTGGTGGTACAAAACATAATCTTATGTCCCCAATCATGTTGTTGAGCTTAGATATATTGCTGGCACTAATTGCTGGACCAGCTGTTATCTGTTCTGCTATTGTATGAGTCATAGCACATGACATGATACAATAGATTAAAATGATATGATATTATGATCCAAATACGTGAATAATCACACACCTCAGACATGGATGTACCATGCATCCATCCATTTCATATACAACTTATCCTACACAGGGTCGCAGGGGAGCCTGGAGTCTATCCCAGGGAGCTTGGGGCCCAAGGTGACACCAAGGGACACCCTCGACGAGGTGACATCCTATTGCAGGGCACAATCGCACACACGTTCACACACTACGGACAAATTGGAAATGCCGATCAGCCTACAACGCGTGTCTTTGGACTGGCGGAGGAAACCGGAGTACCCGGAGGAAACCCCCAAGGCACAGGGAGAACATGCAAGCTCCGTGCACTCAGGGCGGAGGTGGGATTCGAACCCCCAACCCTGGAGGTGCGAGGCAAACGTGCTACCCTGACGTTAACCGAAATCTATATACTATATTATTAAACTGGTCACATTAGATCAGTGGTTGCTTTTTGTAAGTCGTCTTCTGTAGCAAATGAGTTAATGTCAGCCTACTACTTATAAGCCTACTTAGCTAGCTAGATCATGTGTTAATAAGCAAGCTAATAACGAATTACTTGTAGCCAAGTGGGAGGTCTGACTTGATCAGATGAAGCAGATAAATTAGAAATAATCCACCACTGGGTGTGCTGTTATAGAAAAACAATCAGTGACATCCCAAAGTCTTCTGCTATTTGCTGAAGATTACGTTTATTACAATTACATTTACATCTTGTGGAGTCTCATTATAGTGTTTTTCATTTTTGTTCATTGTGAGCTCCATTTTACTCACTGATGGGTTGAACCCTAATGCATTACTGCTATTCTAAAAGCATTGATATTAAAAAGTACTTTATAATAATTATGTTCTCCTCGGAAACTACCTTTACATTGGATTCTAAAGAAGGTTTAGATGATACACAATCAAATGTGTACATGGTTAATATGGTTGAGTGGTATACTAGATGGAGAAGAACTTATCCCCAGCTGAAGTTGTAAGCCGAAGCCCTGACCTTTAAAACAGAAACTCAGTGTCTGGTAACATCTCAATTTATGCCCTAATCAAGCTGTCAGAATTCTGAGCACAACCCTGATCGTCTGCAATAATGCGTTCCCGACCGTCCCCAGCATGCTTATGCTTATTGCAGGAGCACCAAGAGAAATAAAAGAGAACATAGAGAATACTTTTCTTTTATTCATCAGACAGATTCTTCATGTCAACTAATGATGATTCAAGCCACCTGGTTTTTGTTTCTGAGGTGATAATTTTTTAGCTGTTATGATGCAAAAGAGCCAGTACACAAGAGCACCGATAAACAACTATTGTTAATACTCTATGAGGTTTTTTTTGTTTTGTTTTGCTTTGTTTTACCATTTGAGACCATTTGAGGCAAACTGCCTTGCACTGAACAGAGTATTCTTAAATTATGGAGCCCATCATGCATGTCAGAATATGTGAAATACTGGATATGGTACATTATACATATATAGTTCCGGTCCACTGAAATTCCACTTCCTAGTTCCAAACGGTTACTACAGTAGAGTTAGCGACATCATCAGTGGACATGGCAAACGATACTTTTCAGAAATGTAACTTTTGGCTTAAAATATGAAAGGCTGGTCGATCAGTGAGTGTGGCTTCTTTGGGATCTATTTCCACTATCGGAGCAAAAATAAATAGAACACCTGGCCATATTGTGTCAGAAATGTCTCTTACTTATAACTGTCATACTGTATATACAGTATGCCATTCAATATGCACAACAATAGCACTCTTGCTCGGGTGATATGTAAGGGATGCACACCTAGCCATGGATTATCCAGGATATACAGTACCATGGTCACTTGCCAGCACTGACAAGTTAAAGCTCATTGATGTTTGCAGTGCAAAATTACTGGGTTTTTTTTGTTTTGTTTTGTTTTTTACCTGCGTCTGTGCCGCATCTCTACTAATAATGAAGCTGTGAGTTTCACTACTGTATGCAACTATAACTGTATGTTACAATGGTTACAATTGTTTATAGGCAGCGCATTAATTCAAAACATTGATTAAACCGTCAGGAACTATGTGCATGCAGCGGTTTGAACGCACACCTTCCAGCCAATCAGAATCGAGTATTTAGAAAGACCATGGGATAATGCGTGAGTATAACAGATAAACATTTACGTTACAGGTTCTCAACTTTTCTGGTTTCATTTGAATACTCATAATTCTAATGAGAGGACTGGGATTGTGCGTCACACTTCAGCTTATCAAAGCCAGGAGATGTAGCTGAGGGCGTTTTCACACCTGGCTCGTTTGGAGCAATGTTTTGGAACCTGGTGCGTTTTCTCCCTTGGTTCGGTTCGTTTAGAAATACGTATATGAACACGTCAATCGTGCTCGGTTCCGCACCGAAACAATCGGTCCGAGACCACCTGAACGAAGTGGTCTCTGCCCGATTGCAAACGAACTCTGGAGAGGTTCGTCATTGATGAGAAAGTAATCCGACCCGACGGACCGACGAACCAATCTGTATAGTGATGCATGATGGAAATTATGTTACATAAAAAGCGTGTTTGTTTTGCTGATGGCTCGCAACATGAATCGCGGTTTAACTTGGACCAAAGACGAGGTAAAATGCCTCATTGAAGTTTGGTCTGACGAACATATTTCTGAACAACTTTCAAGGTTTACAAGGTGTTTTAGCTAAAATGAAAGCCACAATAATCTCGCGGCGCTGTGGTGGAAATTTCACAAAGTTTGGATTATAACTGTCACCAGAAATGGATCTACTGCCAGAAGCAGCACCACAAGCAGAGCATGCAATCCATCGTGGCTTTGAGCACCCCGACAACCCAAGCTAGTCATAGATCATTTCGTAACGGTTACGTATAAACATGTTGTGGTATAATCTCTCTGCCACAGAATAATCTTCAATTTTACCACCACGCCTAAAGGGCAGCATTAGCATGAGGCTAATAGAATAGATGATGGCGTTTCAGGCATGTCCTAAGGACAGAGGTTTCTCGGTAACATGACAAATTGCATTTTTTTTTTGTCTAACATGAGAGAAATGCTGGTGACTGGTGCTGCTATAAAGTAAGTGATAACAGGAACTAACTCATTGCTGTTTCATAACATTAACAACTATAAATTGTGATATTATTTTTTCGCCATTTTCTGTCTAATTTGCTCACTTGCAAATTCCCGCCCACCCGCCAGTTCTCCTCTGTATTACGACAGCTACTAACCGGAGAGGATGAAGGCTAGCACATGCTACCTCCAACACAGTAGCTAAAGACACATGAAGTCAGTGTAACACATTCAGAGGAAAGCGCTATCCCACTTCTGCATACATCATTCCACGGATGCCTATGATTGGCTAGTGTCTCTGTGATTGACAGGGGAGACAAAGAGAGAGCATGGCTAATTTTGCTCCCTTGGCTCCTGACATGGTGTTCTTTGCAAACCCCATTATATTTTATTCCTCACTCCAGTAGAGAATTATGAGCAACCAAAATAGTACAGGGGTTCACACTGCAGAAAACATATATTTAAGAATAGAATATATTTATTGATCTATATTTATTGTTAGAAATGTTCTGGTGAGGCCGTGATGCTATTTTGGAAGTGTCTGAGGCTTTAACTGTATTTACAAAAGACAGCACTCAAAACTCATATTCAGTCTAATAATTTAATCTTTTGTCCAAATGTCAAACTAACTTGCTTTGGCTTAACATAATGTTTGTTTTTCTACAGAGCTTGTGTGGTTTTGGGGGTGGTGTTTATCCTGTCTGCTCTAACCATCCTGGTTAAGGCCATCCATGCTCTCGCCACCAAAGTGCTCCCTGAAGTGGTAAGAAATCATTCGTGGAAGTGTTGTTTATTTTATGTCAAAGTATCACATTGATTGTTGATAAAGGAGACAAGTTTTTTTTTTACTCTGTCATCCATGGAAAAGTACTATAACCAAGTATTTGTCCTTCTTTAAGTCAGGTAAATACTAGCATGATGAGAACTCTACCAGTGTCCAGAACAGTTTGACAGTGACTTATCTTCTGAAATATCTGATTCAAGTCTGTAGGACTCTAGCTGTAGACCATATCCCTACACTGTGCAGTGTTCTGTATTATATGTACAGAGTGGTGGCAGGGTTTATGAAAAAGGAGTCCAGTCTGTGCATGAGTAACAGAAAGATGGATGAGATGGATGAAAATCCTGGTGCTAAGTCCCTTTATGCTGTGTAAGATTGATGAGGAGTTTACAGTGCTGCCTCCTCCTCTGCGCCTTACTTTCCCTAGTGAATCCTCTGTGCTGTGGTCTTGCTGGATAGACTCTTTTCAGACTGCTAACCCATTACCTGCAAGGTGTAATCCCCAAACAAATTATCTTCCAAGAGTGCCATCAGCAACCGGGTGTCTACCGGGCTGCCTAGGTCATGCAGGACCAACTCATGGAACACACTAGTAATCCAAAAGTCCCCGCTGTCACTTGCTATCAACCTGTTATCTATCCAGAGCTGAATTGGTTTGTTTACTCTTCAGCAAAACAGGCTATTAATTATGCACTAGGTACTGATGACGAACCTGGACAAGATCACTGGAGCAAGACACAACAGCAGCAAGCATGTGAGAATTGTAGCTGATATTCTTATAAGACTAGACCTCAGAAACTCCCTGCCTGAGGTCAGGTACAGTATGTCAGTGTTGTGGTACAGGCTGTTACTTTGCAAAGATGTGCCACTTTGCCTTTATTACCACCCCATCCTCCTCATGAGCTCCTGCCTCTCAGTCAGTGCCAAGAACTATTTCAGAAACACTTCCCTCATACACCTTCAAATCTTGCCTTAGGAAGCTTAATAGTTCTAGGTGTTCCTGTTCCTGGGCCCATTTGCCAATGGGGCACTAATTACTACTTTGTGTGGCTATGGTTTGTGTGGCTAAAGTTTTCTGAGCTGAGCCTTCACTTACTAGAAAATCAAGTGGTCTGCACAACTGTATTGACCTCAGGGACCATGAAATGGCCAGTTATCCTCATAAATATGGAAGAATGGCAGGGCTATGCCATTGAGATATTCCATCCTTACAGAGCATACAGAATCATGTATAGTGGGGTATTTTAGTAGACCAGAATGTCTTTTGGCCTCAGCTCAGCACCAAATTGGCCAACAAAACCCAGAACCTTCCACAGAACATCTTTGCAGCCCTGGTTGCTTCCTTCCTGGCAAATTCAGCAAACATCCTACCTCGTGTACCTGGCAACTCCACTACACCAACTCCTTTGTATCAACTGTTTAGCAAAGATGGCCTGGGATTTATGCCAGAGTGCTCCACTACCTAATATTAATTAATTAATTAATTCATTCATTCATTCATTCAGTAATCATATTAGTCATTAACTCTTTTACCCTGGTCAGGGTTGCAGTGGATCTAGACCGTATACTAGGAACGCTGGATTTCAGGCAAATATGCACACTAGTTTGGGATGCTATTCCATAATTCACCAAGTTGCTGTACAACTTAAGGCCCGAGTTTCCCTCTGGGAGCCCTTACTCACCCAGAGCTGCAGCTTCATTAGACAGGGATGGCCTTCCAATGTTCTCAATGAAGGTGTCCTGCTGGAACATCACCTGCATGGATATGGATCCCACTCTGTGATCTCAGGCTTCTTTGAGATTCTGAAAGTCAAATAACACTTGTGTAGGTGTAGCACTAGTTCTTCCACTGGTTGAAGGTGACCAGATGTAACAAAAGCCCAAAACAGTGCCCCCACCACAAGTAATAGTCTCCAGAATTCTTCTTTCCATTCTCTCAAGGTGTGAGTTCAGAGCCACGTTTCCTTCTTTCCCTTATACGTACCTTGACTACTTTGCTACTCTTTTGGATTATCCTTGTTGTTCTGATGTTTGATGCCATTACTATGTTTGACCACTACCTTGCTAAAATTTACAATTTTGGATTGTGATTTAAATAAATTCTGTACATGGATCCCAAAGACATGGTGCCAGTCATGACCAAACCAGTTACTGACTTGCTGATTTTTCTTAGCTACCAAATAATATTGGCTTCCGCTTGAGATATATCAGGCACATCCCAAGGGATGGAGATCCCAGGACAGACCCAGGACCTGTTGGAGAGATTATCTCACAGTTGGCTTGGGAATCTCTGAGTAGGAGCTAAAATCCGTGACGACAGATGGAGAAGTCGGAACTGACCTTCTCAGCTTGTTGATGAAATGAATAAATGAATGAATGTCTGGCTTCATTACAGCCTGTGCATTTATCATATTCAGACAAGGTCTCAGACACTAGACTTGGGTTTTCAAATAAAACTTATAAAGGTCCGATTAGATAAAGTTTTGCTGGTCTGGATAAGCATCATGACTGAGTGGTGAAGAAAGTCACTTTTTAATTCTTAACCGTTAGCGATTAGTTTATGACCCTGCCTTGTGCCTCGAGTTCCCTGGGATATGCTCCAGACTCCACGGGACCCTGTGAAGGATAAATCTTACAGAAAATGGATGGATGGGTGGATTCGTTTATGATTACAAATAATTTGACGTGGTTATGTTTTATTTTGTGCACTCAAGCCCACTCCCACAAACGGTTTGAACAATCCTGCCCATTCCCACAGTTGTTGATTGTACAAACCTGTGATATTTTCTAACAAACTTAGTTGGTTCTATTTCCCAAAATATAAGGAAGCTAGTATTTTAAACCACATTAAAAGTGTTGTGCAGAACCTCATGAGCAGCCTGTACATTGGCCTTTATTCATCTTTCAAGCTTTATATCGGATTGCGTGTATTAAAAGTAAAAACCTCCCACTCCTGCAACTTTTTTCGCCTGATTCACAGCTCTACTCTAAAGAAATGAGATACTTGAAAGGGGACAATAAACGCATACTTTTTCCCCCATTCATCTTTAAACACTGTGTTTTCATGACTTCACTAATCAGCCCAGAAAGTGTTTTACGTTTTTTTAAATGATGAAAGTGGGAAATCTTTCCTCTCTGACCTGCCTTCAGCTAACCAGCACCCCATCATTCAATCCAAATGATTTGCCAGACATCAGGAGGGAAAGAAAGTGACAGAACACAGCTGAGGTGTGAAGCGAGACGAGACAGCGTCACAGGGCGAAGTGGGAAGCCAGGGACGGGTGTGTGCATGCTGCGAATCAGCTCACTCCGCTGTTGCCAGGCAATTCGGGCTGCTTGGCAACATAAGGAGGGAAGAGAGCTCAGTTATTCCCCACCTCCAACTCACACACATGTGTGCACAGACACAAACACACAAAGATGCTGTGCTTTACTTACCCCATGCTGTAATGTAACTGAGTTAGTCTGAGTTAGCTGCTAAGGGAAAATGAGAGAGAAAGTAGAGATGTGTGTGTTTGTGTGTGTGTGTGTGTGTGGTGATGTTTTAATCAGGACTCTGGCTGGTCTCTGGAGGACTTGAGCTCCTGCTCTGGCCTGTGAAGCTGCATTTGGCGCATACAAGCACCTGTTAAAAATAGATCTGATATTTTTCTGCTGCCTTCATCTGCTACTGATGTCACACACACACACACACACACACACACACACACACACACACACACACGTACATGCAAAGTTTCTTCCTTTCATCCTATTTGTCTTTCACTCTGTACACTTTCAAGCTGCTCTCCACCTTTTATCCCCTCTTGCTCCGACGCACATCCATTCATCCGCACATTCAAACTTTTTTCCTCGCCACATCCCTTTTGCCCACGTTCTCACGCGCACACACTCTTACACACAGACACAATCTCTCTAGACACAATCTGTCTATCCTCCCCCATCATCCTCTCTTCTCCCATCATCCTCTCTTTCTCTTCCCCAACAACCAGCTTGTCATACACACACAGACTCACACTCACACAGACTAACCCTATTTGGGTAATTAAATGTTAAGGATGTACTGTCAGGGGTGTGTGTATGCTGAATTTGATTCCTGCAAAGTCGTGTGTGTGTGTGTGTGCGTGTGTTTGCGGTGGCATGTGGAGATTGATGTGCTTTTGTTTCCGTGTGTGCATGTTTGTATACGAGCCTGCTGATTATGAATGATCTCAAGCATCTGTTGGAAGCGGTAAACCGCTCTAGATGGGCTGGAATACTGATTTGGTGCGGGAAAGGCGCACACGCAAACACACACATGCGCGCACGTGGTTAAACAAACCCTTGTTAGTTTTAGTATTAAAATGAACAATAAACAGTTTGTTTAAACTAGACGTGTGCTTTCATTTTCATATAATTATAAAGCTATTTAATTGAATGCTATGTATATATGTGTGTTTGTTAGCATGTTTACTCAGGAACTGAAAGGCCATCTTCAGAGTTCACGAGGCTCACTTAGGAATGAACAAATACAGGCTATTCGGTTCTCGACTGCTTGTGCGAATTTGATTAGAATAGACAGATAGAGTTATATGTGTTTACAGGAAAAAGTAGATATACAGGGAAAAGTATCGGGCACGGTACTGAAACCGTGATCAGTTGGTGTGTAAGTCGGCGATCAGGTCATGAGAACGCAACAGAGCCCTATAGGGGACAGTAAACACTTTTTAAAAATTTTTTTATTAAGGCATTTGAGTTTATTTGTTCTTTCGACTGAAGACAACATGCCCATGAGTGTGTGTAATTCAGTCTCCGTCTTACGAATAAACTCATAAGAAAGATAAACATCCAAAATATACAGTACCTGCAATATAGAGTCCCCATGAAGTAATACCATGTGAGGCAATGGCAGTGTGTCTCAGTACTCGTTTGTACAAACATCCCCATGCCAAAGTGCACAATAATTAAAAGTCTCTCTTCATGAGCTCCACCTGTTTAAACATAAACCGCTTGTTCAGTTTATCCAAAACAAATGAACCCATTATAGTGCAAGTTTATTCGTTTAAGAACTCGCAATAGAAAAAAATAAATAAATCCTGCACACGCATCATGGTTTCCTGATCTTGATTTCGTATCCCATGGCCACATCAGACTGTCTTGGCAACAATCCCTTCCCAAGACTCACCCTTGCTTCAATGGATAACATAGATGCTGTAGATTTGTACCTAAGAACTGCTGCTGCTTTAATCATAAAGTCATCCCAGGATTCAATGAACAATCTGTTCATACTGAACATCAACGCATTGTTTGTCTTTACTCTTCTACACCTGTACATTATAGTGTAACGATTTATAACCGCATTATCCGGTCTCACCTAGAAGACATCGGTTTGCTTTTTGAGGCTTCTTCCTCATGTCCGGAAGTGTTTAGGGATTAGGGGTGTAAATCTACAACATCCAGATTTCTGCAAAGCTGCAAACAAAAACAAATAAAATGGAATGAATTTGCACTTCCACTCGGCTGTGCTGTCCATCTACGTTGTGTCCTGTGGTGGTAGATGGAGGAACAGGGGGCCAGACAACAGATGGTGGTCCTTTTCCTTGTCTGATGTAACCCACACTGATTAAATTGTAGTCATAGAGCGCTCTGACCCCAACTTCCTAACAAGCTGGGCTATGTGAAGAAAAGAATTTCACTGTGCTGTAATGTATATGTGACAAATAAAGGCTTCTTCTTCTTCTAAAGAGGCCGAATTTTGCATGCATATTGTGGTGCTTACCACATTGGCAAGCTTAGAGCATTTCTCAAGTGATGATGTTTTTCTTTTGAATAATTACTGATGTTGACACCTCTGCTGATCTCCAAATTGTTTTGTGATAACCTACTGATTAGAAACAGGGGTGAGAATTATTTCTGTAGTACATCCTTGAGTTTTCTCAAACGTTTGACTTTCATTTAGTACTTTCCACTCGCTACTTTTTTTTTCTTTCAGTTACTCTATAATCTACAGTGGTGCTTGAAAGTTTGTGAACCCGCTAGAATTTTCTATATATCTGCATAAATATGACCTAAAACATCATCAGATTTTCACACAAGTCCTAAAAGTGGACAAAGAGAACCCAAATAAACAAATGAGACAAAAATATTATACTTGGTCATTTATTTATTCAGGAAAATGATCCAATATTACATCTGTGAGTGGCAAAAGTATGTGAACCTCTAGGATTAACAGTTAATTTGAAAATGAAATTAGAGTCAGGTGATTTCAATCAATGGGATGACAATCATGTGTGAATGAGCGCCCCGTTTTATTTAAAGAACAGGGGTCCATCAGAGTCTGATCTTCACAACAAATTTGTGGAAGTGTATCATGGCACGAACAAAGGAGATTTCTGAGGATTTCAGAAAGAGTTGTTGATGCTCATCAGGCTGAAAAAGGTTACAAAACCATCTCTAAAGGGTTTGGACTCCACCAATCCACAGACAGACAGATTGTGTACAAAGGAAGGAAATTCTCTCTCACCATCAGGAGAACACTAAACAACAATGGTGTGCATGGCAGGGTTGTAAGGAGAGAACCACTGCTCCCAAAAAAGAACATTGCTGCCCATCTAAAGTCTGCATCTGTGAAACATGGTGGTGGTAGTACCATGGTTTGGGCCTGTTTTGCTGCATCTGGGCCAGGACGACTTGCCATCATTGATGGAACAATGAATTCTGAAGTATACCAGCGAATTCTAAAGGAAAATATCAGGACCGTCTGTGTCCGTGAACTGAATCTCAAGAGAAAGTGGGTCATGCAGCAAAACAATGACCCTAAGCACACAAGTCGTTCTACCAAAGAATGGTTAAAGCAGAATTAAGTTAATGTCGTGGAATGGCCATATCAAAGTCCTGACCTTAATCCAATAGAAATGTTGTGGAAGGACCTGAAGCAAGCAGTTCATGTGAGGAAACCCACCAGAGTTGAAGCCGATGTGCAGGACTGATCAACAGTTAACAGAAACGTTTAGTTGCAGTTATTGCTGCACAGAGGGGTCACACCAGATACTGAAAGCAAAGGTTCACACACTCATAGGTGTGTAATATTGGATAATTTTCCTCAGTAAATAAATGACCAAGTCTCATTTGTCTCATTTGTTTAATTGGGTTCTCTTTATCTACTTTTGATTTTTCACACCGTGTTTGTTTTAAAGTCATAAGGTAGCTATTTTAGACAGCTTTAAGCAATATATTAAAATTCCAAACAAGTCTAGTGAGTGAACAACATATTTGCTCATGTTTATTTGTCCATTTCTACATTTGTATTCAATTTTTTTTCAACGCAAGAGCAGCATCTTGCACAGAACAAAGGAAGTCGCCTAATAACTACTGGTACCTATTGGTTAGCTAGCAAGTTGTTTGTACTGTCAGTTTTTAGCGCGCTAACTAAAGTTCGAAAGATGAAGCTTACCTTTAGTTTAGGTTCCTCAGTGAAAAGGCGCACTAATTTATCATCTGTGCGTGGATTTGAGGCAGACGTCTTTTCATATGCGACTTGCATTTTTACTTAAACAAAAGCGTTCCTCGGTGACCCAAAGGCATCATCCTAGTGCTATACATCTGAGATCTGTAAAACAGCACTGAACAATTATGTATTGTGGCATTATGGATCGATATGTTCTGGGTCCTTTTCTCTCTCTGCCGATTTCTTGGACCACTGGGAAAATGCAGGTGGTGTTATTTGAAAATTCAGATCAGGGCTCTGTAGACAGCAGGTCCTCTACTGATCTAGATTGAGGGCCTTGTCAGTGTTGTAAGAGGGATAAATGAGACTTGAGTGTGTGGATCTGTGTTTTTCTTGACTGGTTGCATCCTAAATCGCCGCCACTGGGGTTTTATTTTTAGATTACTTTTCCTTGGCACCATTAGGCAGTTTTCTGATACTGCAGATTCATCACACTGTTGGGGCGGTGGGTATATTGACATATATTGCATGTTTATGTTGTGTGTGTGTGTGTGTGTGTGTGTGTGTGTGTGTGTGTGTGTGTGTGTGAGAGAGAGAGAGAGAGAAAAGTGCTGTGTTCTAATAACCGTAACCTTGCAGCGCTGCAGTATTTCTTGCCTACAAGGCTGGTATGCAGTATTAATGATTTGCCTAAGACTAAGAATGCAGCTTTTCTCATCTCTCTCCCCATCGCTCATCTTTCACCACTCTCTCTCTCTCTCTCTCTCTCTCTCTCCCCCTCTCCACCCTTCTGTCAACATCCATCTGTGCAACTCATCTCTCTCTTCCACTCTTCCTCTCTCACAGGACGACTTCCTCTACAGCGTGTCGGTGCTCAGCGGCCTGGTGTGCACAATTCTGGCCGTGCTAAAATACATGCTGGGTAAAGTGCTGACCAGCAGGGCACTCATCACTGACGGTATGCTGTAATTACTGCGTCATTTCCGTCCGCGCTTCTAGCCCCTAACATTTCTCTCTTGCACAAAACACACGGTGTAAAGGACTAAGAGATGGACTTGCAGTAGGGATAAAAAGCAAAAAAAATTGTCATGCTTGAAAAAGTAGCCTGGATAATAACATGGATAAATGGTGGCCATAAAGGGATGAATGTATTCAGCTGGAATCCTCGAATAGGCTGTGTGGTATGTAAACAATGTTCGATTAGCATTAAGAGGCCTAATGTGTGCCAAGAAAACATTCCCCACACCATTACACCAACACCACCACCAGCTTGAACTATTGACACAAGACAGGTCCAAGATGCCAAATTTTGATTGTACCACCTGCATGTCATTGAGATTCATCAGACTAGGTAATGATTTTTCCAGTTCGGTGAGTCTGTCCCCGTTGTAGCCTCAGATTCCTGTTCTTGTCTGACAGGAGTGGAACCCGATCTGCCCTTTAATTGGAGTTCTTGACTTGTATCGGCATGATTTTATGCATTGCTCCACTGGCACATAATTGGCCGACTGAATAATTGCACGAATGTGCAGGTATACTGATGTTCCTCGTAAAGTGGCCAGTGAGTGTATATTTGTGCTACATTCGATGCTAATGATGTCTAGTATCAACTGTAAGACAAATCTAGGCTCTTCCAGTAACTGCTTCACCGAACAAGTGCTTTGCCTACTCAGTTAAAGTCCCATTACAGAGTAGTCTGAGATCTGAGAATGGATGATGGGCAAGTCCTTAAAAACAAAGATTACAGGCTCGATGGTATATTTGTTTTTGCCAATAGATCCTTATTTAATTGCCCAAACTTACATTGTAAGGAGTCTATGCATTGTGTCTTATGAAATAATTAACTGAATGGAGTCCACCTGTGTGCAATTAAAGTGTCATATGATCTCAATAAACACTCCCCTCTGAAAGTATTGGAACAGCAAGGCCAATCCTATTGTTTTTGTTCAACAGTGATGACATTTGGGGTTGAGATCAAAACACGAATATTAGCTCATTATGATAGATCAGAATTTCAGCTTTCATTTCCTGATATTTACTTTCAGATGTATTAAACAACTTGGGTTTTGATCTCAAACTCTAAATATACAGTACTTATGACCATACGAATATATATAATGATTAAGCATTAATTTGAAGGTATTTACATCCAAACTGGTTTAAAATAACGTACATTTTTTCTAAGAGATAAGCTGCAGGCCAATTAACATTTGGCCATGGGCCACACTTGGCCCTGGAGCCGGACTTTGGACACCCCTGGTGTAAATCATATCGTAAAAATCTCAGTTAAGTCCATTTCAGTTCCAGGTTGTAACATTACAAAATGTAGAAAAGTTCAAGTGGGGGTGAATACTTATGCAAGGCACTGTAAATTAGTTATCGGGCCAATTAGCTAATCCAGTAGAAAATAGTTGTAATGATAACAACAATAAAATTTTTGTTATATAGAGCCCTTGTCAAACTTAATTTCAGTTAACATAAACTGACAACACAATCACACCCAATCAATATACAAAACAAACAACCGTGACTCGTTCCAAATATAAAATTTACCAAATTGTAAAAAAAAAAAAAAAAAAATTCAACCACATTGTGCTTGTTTTTTAAAAAAACCCATCTCCATGGATAGCTTATATGCACTGCCGAGTCATTAGGGAAAGTCGATTAGGGCATGCCCGAGGCAGTATTGTAATGCAGAGTATGCTAGAAAAAAGTATTTCCAAAAATGTGTACTTCAAAATTTTGTACATGCAGTCTAAACATACGCAGGACTTCTCAAGACTTTTCAGAGTTTTAACCTACTGCGTTAACCCGCTCGACACTATATGGCAGAATGTTATGTTCTTTTTAAGTTAAAGCAACACTGGTTTAACAGACACTCTGCACTGACAGTAGAGCAAACACAGACTCACAAACCTGCAAAAGCTGACTAACGTGCACCTAAATTCAGCAGCAGAGTGTGAAATTTAACACCTGCGCTGAGAAATTTCCTCCTAACACAGTCTGTCATTACACACCTTTTACTGCGTCTATGACAGTCCTTCCTGAGAATTAGATCCAAATGGGGAATAGCAGATAGAATAAGACTATAAATAATAAAATGCATTATACCACAGCGCTGTTGAATTCTGATTGGTCAGAAGGTGTTGATTCATTTTCTATAACAGCAGCTCTGACAGTAGTTCTGCCTGCAAGGCAAATGACGTTCATATTAATGCGTTCATTCTAATATGTTATCATTTGTATAGTAACAGCTAATTCACAGTGACCTGTATGGTGGACACTTTTTATAAGCTAAGACTAATAATAAATACTTGTGCTTTTCAACTGAAGGGCTAAAAAAAAAAAAAAATCCATTAAAAAAAAAAAAAATAATCCAGAAGTTTCCCAAACCTTATTACTGAATACTTGTGTTGCTGTTGCTGCAGTGTTAAACATGATCTTATGACATCCGAGTTGTAATCAGACATTGTGATCTACCACCTACTATAATACTGTGCTGTTTGTTTATCTGCAGGCTTTAATTCATTGGTGGGCGGAGTTATGGGTTTCTCCATCCTCATCAGTGCTGAAGTGTTTAAGCACAACCCGAAGGTTTGGTATTTGGACGGCGCCATTGGTGTACTGATTGGACTCATCATCCTCGCTTATGGCATCAAGTGAGACTTTTGAGCATACTTACAGTCCCAATACTATTAGACATTATTAAAATTATTAAATAACTCAACCCCGCCGAACACCTTTGGGATGAACTGGAGTGCCTACGGCACCCCAGGCCTCCTGGCCCAACACCAGTGCCTGATCTCACTAATGCTCTTGTGGCTCAGTAGAAAAATCCCCACAGCCACACTCCAAAATCTAGTGGAAAGCCTTCCCAGATGAGTGGAGGTTATTATAGCAAACCAGCACTGGTTTAACTGAGAGCTAGCTTGACTTTCCTCATAACATTTACATTTACAGCATTTGGCAGATGCCCTTATTTAGAGCAACTTACATTTATCTCATTTATACAACTGAGCAGTTGAGGGTTAAGGGTCTTGCTCAAGAGCCCAGCAGTGACAGGTTGGCGGTGCCAGGATTTGAACTCATGACATTCCGATCAGGAGTCCAGTGTCTTAACATTATTATTCTTATTCTTTTACAAAGTAAATTTTTTTAAAATCCCACTCAAGCCTGCTCCTGAAGGAATTTTGACTAATCCCGACCATTTCCAGTAGATTTCTGACCAATCCTAAGAGCCCCCAAAGGAATTCTAACCAATCTCACCGTTCCAACCATTCCCAAAGGAGTTCTAACCAATTTCACAGGCTCCCGAAAGAATTATGACCAATCCTACCTACTCGCAAAGGAATTCTGACCAATCCTTCTTGCTCCTGAAGCAATTCTACCCAATCCCACCTGCTCCAGAAGTAACTGTGACCAATCCTTACCACGCTCATGAAGGAATTCTGACCAATCCCACTCACTCCCGAAGCAATTCTGACCAAACCTGCCTGTACCTGAAAGAAATTCTGATCAGTCCCACCCACTCCTAAAGGAATTCTGACCAATCCTCCTGAAGCAATTCTACCCAATTCCACCTGCTCCAAAAGTAATTGTGACCAATCCTTGCCCCACTCGAAGTAATTGTGACCCACCCACTCCCAAAGGAATTCTGACCAATTCCACCCACTTTCAAAGGAATTCTGACCTATCCCACCCACTCCCAAAGAAATTCTGACCAATCCTGCCTGCAACTGACAGAATTATGACCAATACCATCCAATCCCACAGAAAGTTTGACCAAATTAGTCCTTAGTTCTATTTCCCAAAATACTAACAAAGTAGTAATTCAAGCTAAAGTGGCCATGATTAGGATAAAGCATTTACTGAATGAATGAATGTAATGCAACGCTCCCATATTAATGAACGTCTCCTGTTTTTGTCCCACAAGTAAAAGCCATCTGCTCCTGCGACTTTTTCGTTGGGTCCTGGTGGATCCTAGTCGTGCTGCACACCACTAATACAAAGTCAAGGTTTCAAATGACTTTAGCTGCAGTTAGACTCAAACCATGTGCAGCAGTTCCCATTGATAACCCATTGAGCCAACCATTTCAGCAAGCCCACGTATATATCTATGATGGGAAATGGCAGGTGGAACATTTTACATGCTTTATTGTGTTTGTTCTGGCAGATTGATAACATATCATAATACAAGACCAAAGCAAAAGTTAACACCGTAAATAAATCGAGTTACAATTGATTGATTAGTAACATAAATAGAGTAATGATTACCTTTATTTGGCAGCCATGCATATGCAACTGTCAAGTCAGTATACATCAGGTTACAGCATGTTTGTTGGGTATATTGCTGTCAGTCATGTGTCTGCCTCTTCCCTCAGGCTGCTGATTGACACGGTCCCTCGAGTGAGACAGACCAGACACTACGAGCGCTTCGAGTAGGATCAACAGTGCACAGTGGAGACTGGACTCTATCTGCATACACCCACACACACTTTGAAGAGACTCTTGCAAAGAAGGGAAACACTCACTCATGCACAAACACTCCCATACATATAATAAACACACACACACACACACACACACACACACACACACACACATACAGCACAATGAGTCACAGTAACCTCTCATCCTCTCCAATTTAACCCCTGCTCTATGAAGACTCTCTGAGGAAGACGAGGACGAAGTAGAACAAGAACAGGAACAGGAACAAAAGTCCTGAAGATATGAAACCTGGTTAAGGAAGCGTTCTTCATGGGTGTGTCCAAGTGTTGCAAATCTACTATAACTGAGATCTTGATCACATTTAAAATGGACACCACCTGTCTACTGAGTGTGTGTACATGTGTATTTATCATTTGTCAAGATGACAAAGCTTCTTGCAATGAAAATGCACCTGCTCTTATACACTCATTACCTGTGGCTGGGAGTATCAGAGACTGGAGTGTCTGGAGAGAAACGAAAAGAAGAAGAAGAGCGAATGAGAAAAAGAGAAAGAGAGAGAAAGAGAGATGGTACCTTGGACACAAAACTATATTTAGCATTCATTCGTCTTCAGCAGGATCCTTGTGTGCACCTCGAGCGACAAACGAAGAAGCAGCTGCCACGCTGTTACAGTAACTCGAATCCCGCCTCATCTGGACATTTTTCTTCCTTAAATGTGATTACAGGGTGTGGATTTCTTTACCGGGTGGATGTCTACCTCTTTACAAGCCCGCCAACTGCAAGATGATCACATCCTGCAGCTCATACAGTGAAAATGGACAGATGTGATAAAGTATCAGAAGTAGAACAGAAAAACGTTCTACGGGTACAAGAAGCACACTCGTACACATCTGTCCAAACTGGAACATCCGAGAGCTAGAACAGCACAGAAAGATTAGCACAACATTACTAAATCTTAATAGTGTACATAACACTCATATAGTTACAACTACATTGTTCAACGTTTAATTTTTAATGGTTATGTATAATTACAAAATGTTTATTGTAGAATTATTGGTAGTAGCAAACATTCGAATTTGTTAAATATGCCAAGTAATTAATGTAAATGATCTAAATTAGCTATGATAATTTGCCAATGTTATGTGACGTGGCTGGCGTACACATTAGAACGGTGCCGTCATGTGTTACATTTGAAAGCAATTTCAAGTATTGTTCGTTTACATAAATATTATATGAATGAGAGTGTGTACGGTGATTAGCACAGCTCTGCTTGCAGGTCTGGTTTCTGGACACACGTTCGAGAGGCGACAGTTTAGTGAAAAATTGTTGGCATCTTACTGTGTGATGTCAGTTTTGAGGAAATTAGCCAGGTATTCTGAGAAAACGTGTTATTTGTGAATAAACTGCTGGTCGAGTCACAAAGGTACAAACTTATAATTGTACATACTTCCCTATATTTGTACTATATGTACACAATATTCGGACTTACATTCCCCTCATAACTCAATTTTATTTGTTTAACCCTTTCAGCTTTGCAGGAATCTGGATGTACAGTAGATCTAGATGTAGAACCAGACTCAAAATGGAACCTGTCCTCTTTGGGTTAGGGTTAAGGTTAACCCAACCCTAAGGGACGACACCGGATTGTGGGATTGTTAATCATTACAGTAGACAGGCCAAAAAGTGTTCAGTACGAGTATATTGTGAATAAGAGTCCTGGGATGAGCACTGGACAGTCTTTATGATTACAGCCGCAGTTCTTCAGTTTCTAAATCTACAGTATCCAGGTGAGCAAGGGTCAATAAAGGGCATAAACTGTTTTTGGGAAGTTCTGTAGGGTATCCACTTTTTCACTAATAAACAGAAAACCCTTGTTTTTTTGGCCACTTTTCACTTCATTCATCTTCACTTTTTTTTTCTTCTGGTTTCCCAGTCATTTTATTAAGAATAGCATTCACTTTTCCATTCCTAAATCACAGCTAGTTCTAGCCTAGCTAGTCTAGCTAGCATTAGGCTTATGTAATTTATGTAACACTCACTCTCACACTCTAGATTTACTTACTCTTCTCACGTAAAATCATCAAATCACCCCATGAACGCTAATTCCAACTAGTCTCGCTTACTTACGTAACGGTCCTTGTAGAGTTTTATAGAAGATAACTACTAGTCAAGTTAGAGGCTAGTGTTAAGCTAATGTAACACGTTTCAACACATTTCATGGTAGTTTTAACATTTTATTTATTTAGTTCTAGCTAGGAACTAGCATTAGGCTTATGTGACTTCTGTAACTCACATTTCATGGTCCTTTTAGAGATTTATTAAGGTTAACATTGTTGTATGAATTCACTTTAGCACTTAATCACATCACCTCATGAACATTTATTCTAGCTAGTTAGAGACTAGCATTCAGCGTATGTAACTTATGTAACACTCATTTCATGGTTCTTTCAAATCTTTCAATTTCAGTTGACTTTTTTCAGCCACAATCATCAAACCCCTCATTAAACACTAATTCAAATTAAAGCTAGTCTATAGGCTAGGGCTAGGTTTATGTTGCTTATGTAACACTCATTTCCTGAACTTTTAAGGGTCTATTAAGGATAACATTGTTTTTATTCCAGTTAACTTTCTCCCTCAGAATAATCGAATCAGCTCCCGAGCGCTAATTCTAGCTAGTATTCGTCTAATATGTAACCTTATGCAACGTCTCGCATTAACATCCTGGTCCTTTTAGAGATTTATTGATTTAAGGATAACATCGATTTATTTATTCACTTCTTGTTTATAAAACGTTAAACCAGCCTAAGAGAGCTACTTCTAGCTAGGAGCTAGCATTAGGCTCATGTAGCTTATGGCTTATGTATCATAGCTAGCTACACTCTACTGTACATTCAGCTAAATTCTTTCAAGCTGACCACACAGTTTGAAATCACATCAAACTTGAAGTCTGGTAAACTACACTACAATGTCAGTGGGTGTTTTTCTACTGTAAAATTTTTATCTAGGGCTGAACCGTGTCCAAAAAACAAAAAAACAAAACAAAACAAAATCCAGCCCAGGCTATTGTGTTATTTGTTAGCACACAAAGTGGTGTCGCTATTATTGCACATGTGAGGGCTTACCCTCGACCCTAGAGGATGTGAAGTTTTGAAGTATTGCGTGGTCATTTTTAGCCTTTTCAAATGTATATTTGGGACTTTTGTCAGGTATCTGAGCGTCACATGTAGCAAATATATCAATATGTAGTGGCCATGGGTGCACTAGTGATAGTAGCCAGTAAACTTTTACGTGCAATAGAGTGAGTCTTGCGTTCTTCTGGTAATATAGTAATGTGTTGGTTGCACTGCTCTTCGGTGTAAACCCTTTCGCAGATAGATCCTGTGTGCACAACAAGGTAAACAGGTTTTGACTCATTTCTGAAGATGTATATTTTCGTAGGGATTTCCTGTGGTCCAACTCTGTGGAGTTCTCTTGCCAGGAACACGGACCTGCTCAAACGCGCAACCATGTTTTGTTTGCGCAACGTGTGTGTGGTTACACAAGACTTACGCAAGTCCGGAGGCGTCCCTGCATGGCTTCCATTCTCACCTGTGTGTGACAGGTACTGGCGAGGATCCCAGAGATATATACATATAAATGTATTCATATACACACATACATACAGTATATATGCTGCTTTAGAGTGCACATAGATATTATATTGAAATTTCTGTTGTCACAGAAAGAGTTTATTGAAAAATAAAGATATATCCAGCGTATTCATCAAAAACAAAAACAAAAAAAAAAAGAGACTTCTTTTTTCTTTAATATATTATGTCCTCTAATCTTCTATCACTGTCATGACATGAAACACACAAAGCAGATGAATCGATGAAAAGGCTGACACGAGTGGGGGAGTGAAAGAAAGAAAGAAAGAAAAAAAGAAACAACAAAGCAAGGAGATTAAAAAAATTGCAGTAAACAGAATCTTGCATTTGCATCAATACTTTGAGTAATTACTGAGCTTAAAGCATTTCTAATCTCATTAATTAAGTTGTAACGAATGACTGGCCTGTTCATCACAAGTGCGCCTTTCACGCTCCGTCAACAACTGTAAACAAATACAGGAACATATCGAATAGGAACATTACATTTCTACCCAAACCCAGTTTTGGCAAAACGATCACTCAGAAAAATTATGGGTTTCTTTTTGGGTGTTAAACGGCTTTGTTTATGGTTTTTCTTCTACATGTCTACGCTCACTCCCCCCCGCCGCCCCCCCCCCGACACAGCTATCTGAAAGGCACATCATGAACAGAACATAAAAACAATAGCTTGGCTAAAGGTCGTCACGATTATATACAAACTGAGATCTCGGATAACAGAACGCGAAATAAGTTAGAAAACAAGCGAAGAAACCCGTCCGTATATATACACAAATGTGCAAATGCGTAAAAGTGACAAACAAAAGCTAAAACGAGGTTCCTGCTGACTTCATCTGAACTCAAGATGCAATGCTTGTCCACAACAGTGACACTGAGAGGAAAACTATATACTATACTATACTATACAAATAATTAGATATATTTATAGTGTAAATATATATAATTATACTAAAGTCATCAGTAGTCTTTCGAAAACGATACGATTTTCTTGTTTTCTCAGCATGTTTGAAGGGATGTGCTGGAAATAACTTTTTTTTTTTTTTTTGGGACATTTACATTAATATAATTAATAACTATTTCAGATCATTCCAGTGTACTCTCAGCCATAATACTGAAATAAATGTTAAAGACGATTGTGCGGTCATAATTTTGTCCTCAACGTCATACGCTTTCTGTCCTGGACAAGCACGTGCACACAAACACACTTTTAACTTATCATAAATAATATTTCCCTCTGTAGAGCAAAAAAAAAAAAAAAAAAAAGAAAAGAAAAGAAAAAAAAAAAGAAAACAAAAACACTCTATATAAATAAAAATAATAACCAGACATTATTTTGTATACAAAATAAATAATAAAAAAAAACCCTTATGAACAATTGTACAGTGTCGTCACATCCGTTTGTTTTTTTTCAGTATGTATGCTAGCATAGTGCACTTTCACTCAGGAAAGGAGGAAAATATTTGACGCTTACAATTCTGCAGGCAAATGAAGAGTCCAAGAGTTAAAGGAACTTCGACAAAGAAAAAAAAAAAAAGTCACATGATTTCGAACAATCGGATTTTTTTTTCTAGCATACGGTATGTACATGAGTTTTGAGATGAGCTGCAGTAATTTGAACCATCACATCTGTAAGAACTTGTGTCATTTACAAGCAATTTCGATATATGATATCGAAATTTTGAGTTCATTTTGGGAGTGTGTAGCTTACAGTGAGGATCAGAACGTGTTCTCGTTGTTTGCTAAAAGCTGGCCACAAAATACCGAAGGCCAGGGAAATGACTGTGCATGTGCTGTTGTGGGTACGCTGCAACACATTTACTTCTATTTAAAATGTATATGTACATGTAAATGCAGTGCAGGCAGTCTGAATAGAAAATCCTCCACACGCAGGGTTTAATAAAGTTCCTTCCTGGGCACGTTGGTCCCGTGATGAACAGGAGACAGAGGGACGGAGTGGATGAAATAAAATAGAATCAGATCTAACAGTGCGGCGCTGGAGTGTCTCCTCCACACACACAGGGGGCAGTGACGAGTTCCATATACCTGCGTGCCTCCTTCAAGTATTTCAGGCCGTTTCGGAGAACAGTTCAGCACTTGTTCAGGCTGGCCTTTCTTTCTGGCGTTTCTTTTGTATTTGTCCATTTTCCCCCCCACAATTGATCACTTGCTCTGAAATGTAAAGCCTTGAGAGAAACACAAGCTTCAGCTTTGAGCATGTGTGCAGTGTTTCCCCTAAATATCAGTCTGGCCTTTACGAAAGCTAAACAAACACAACAGATCAGACCAAAGAACGTCCACCGCACTCTGTGATGATATTTGTCGCGGATACCTTGAACAAACTTAAACGTCAAAGTTTA
Source organism: Cranoglanis bouderius (assembly GCA_023630585.1). Lineage (NCBI taxonomy): Eukaryota > Metazoa > Chordata > Actinopteri > Siluriformes > Cranoglanididae > Cranoglanis > Cranoglanis bouderius. Next base: position 17,332,389 of record CM042555.1, on the reverse strand, counting down.
AGACGCAGAATTAAACTATTAGCAATTACAAGTTTATTCAGTAATTAGTGGCTGTTCAGAACTGGTTGGCGTTCTTTGAAAAAAAAAAAAAAGTTTCAGTTGAAGTTTCTAATTAGGGCATGTTGCTAATTAGTGGGTATCTGTAATGATTGGGAATCACTAATTATTGGAAACGGATACATATTGGTAACTGGTAATTATTGGGAATCTGTAGTTATTGGGTATCTGTAATGATGGGAAATCTGTAATTATTGGTAATTATTGGGAATTTGCAGATATTGAGTATCTGTAATGATTGGAATTCTGTAATTATTGGTAATGACTGGAAATTGGTCATTATTGGAAATCTGTAATTATTGGAAATTGGTAATTATCATAATTGGTAATTATCATAATTGGTATTTATTGGTAATTGGCAATTATTGGGAATTTGTAGATATTGGGTCTCTGTAACGATTAGAATTCTGTAATTATTGGAAATTGGTAATTAGTAGGCATTTGTAATTATTAGTAATTGATAATTCTTAGTAATTGATAATTATTGGGAATTTATTAATGGTAATTGGTCATCAAAGGGCTTCTATTGTATTGCTATTTCAGCCGAGTTCCAGAACCCTTTAGTTCCTCAAAAGGTGGAACCTAGATGAAAATAAGCCTAGTACTGAGATGAGGTTATTACTGATGTCTGTATTTAAGTACTAATCAGTAGGTGCTCATTAACTTTACAAAAAAGTTAAAAAGTAGCTTTGCAAAGTGGGCTTTACCAAAGACACGTGTCTCTGTTAATGTTTAAAACAGAATGGATTAAACGAGTTTTCCTAAAGACATTTTCTTTTTGAAATCTTTGCCTAACAAAGTGCATCACAAATAAATATTTTGTACTTTGCTAGCTCACGATAAACCGTAATTAACCGTTCAAATGTCAGCAGCTGGTTATTGTACATAGGCAGTATAAATTTACTCAGTTCTATAGGAAAACATTCTCTGACACTAAAATGATCCGGACCCAGAGCTAAAGGGGAAACACTGGAATGTGTGTGTGTGTGTGTGTGTGTGTGTGTGTGTGTGTGTGTTATAAGCAGTCCTTGCACAGGGCCACCTGGCCCTTCATGTAGTCCCTGCAGGGACAGATGCGCTGGAGTGAAGAGTGAGCTCCCGCACAGCTGAACAGCAGCAGATCAGCCTGCAGTACACAGTGACCTGATGACTCGCTGAACGCAGGAACCACGATGTCCCCAGCACTCTCCACCGTCCTGCACTCTACACCAAACCTACAGAGAGGGAGAGCACGGGAGCATGAGAGAGAGGGAGAGAGAGAGAGAGAGAGAGAGAGAGAGACAGACAGACGGAGAGAGAGAGCGAGAGAGAGAAGGGACGGACATGAGGAGGGAGATAGAGAGAGAAGCAAGACAATGACTAACACTGCAGAGTGAGGAATTGTATATTATGAAGACAACACTGCCCTCTAGTTGCAAACGCAAACACTGTATTTTGGATTTCAGGCTCTATAAGAACAAAGCGAATTTGTGAACTTTTCAGAACCTTGAACTTCCGAAATCCACCAGAGGAACCAGAGCTGATTTCCAGTGACCTTTCTACTTCCTGCATCAGAACCTGTATGGTGAAACCTCACTAAAATGACGTATTTGTCACAGAGTTTGCCTCAGGAATAAAATACTTGGGGACGTGATATAGGAAACTATTCTATAATGGGGCTGGCGTGATGCAGCCTGACGCGAAGCAGGGGTACTCTTGCCACCCCGTAGTTGATTAATTTCCAACAACGTGTTTTATTCCTTACTTAAAGTACCCATGAACTCGGTCGAAGGGCTGTGATTTGATCTTGTACGCCGACGCGTTTCCTTTCCGAGCTCTTTCGTTTGAACCGTATGGAATGACGGACTCAGATTATATTACAGATGATGTCTGAACTCTGAAGCGTGTCTGTGTGCGTTTATAGTCAAGGCGCTCACCTGGCCAGGTCCTTGTCCTTGTTCAGGTGCTGGAAGAAGGACGGCTCGCAGATCAGCTGCTCCTCCTGACATACCTGTTTGCAGGATTTGCCTGCCGGAGCCATTTTCACCTGCAGAGCGCTGAGTGGAGGCCACATCACCTGACCATGACAGAAATCCTGCCGAAAGAGAAAGAGACACACACACACACAGACACACACACACAGAGACACGAAATTGGGTTTGAGTGGGCGAGATGAGATGACCTTTCATCCGCAAATGATCTTCTGCTTATCATGTCTCTGTTATTTCCACCATCTAATGAGTGTTTCACTTATTAAAGCTGAAAGCTATTTGATTAAAAATAGCATGAGCTCCTGATCCTGTATCTACATAAGACAACCTGTTTGGACTAAAATTGCTGAGGAAATAAGTGATAAAGGCTGTCTTTTATTCTACTCAGTTTTTCCTGCACCCAATTTTTCCTATTTGCCAGACATCATGGGTAATAACTAACACTAACACTGTAATATTATACAATATACAGCATAAACAGCAAACACATGCCGATATCTCTCTCTCTCTCTCTCTCTCTTACACACACACACACACACACACACACACCTGGTTCTCGATGAAGGAGTTGAGTCTCTGCAGCATCCCCTCACAGGTGAACTCATACGGCAGATAGGGCTCAATCTGAAACACACACACACGCACAAACACGCGCAAACACACACAAACACAGAGCTCCTTAACATGGCACTGAGTATGAAACTGGAGAAAAGATTCATCCTGGACACTTATCTGCAAGCTGCTAGATAATAAAATATATACGGTGACAGATATATAGAGATAAAGTTCGATAGTTAGCTAGATATGATGGACAGGCAGATAAATAGATAACCTGATAGACAAGATATAAAGCTAAAGTCTATTAGTTAGACAGTTACAGACCAACAGACAAGGGAAACTGCCACATAAGGTGAAGAGTGGTACATACAGTACATAAGTAAACAGGCATACTACTACTACAACAACACCACCACCCACCTTCTGACTGAGGATGGCTCTGATTGCTCTGTCCACCTCTCCTGGATTCTCAATGTCTACAGTCCAAACGTGAGGCTGGCCGATGTACACCTCAGCATACGGGTGCTGTGACGTCAGCTAGAGAGAAGGAAATACACACGTTAATCACACATTTCATCCCGCATTTACTAACTAAACCCATCACAATGGGTTTATTCGCATTCATAATCGCAACTGACACATATCTGTTTTTAATGTGAGCGCACCCCTCCCCCAAAAAGCCCCGCACGCGACACATCAACGTCTCGGAGCAGCTGTTTTGTTACACACTACACTATTCGGTTTCGAGTCGATGCCCCAAATATCAAGTAAATCACAGATCCTTCCGCTGAATCTACTCACTGCTGCTGCGGATTACATTAAGACTACATACAAAAGTGGCTGAGATCTGATTTGATTTTTGTGTTTGTCAAACAGTCCTGAGGGGAAAGAAATCAGATCTGTGTCACATTAAGGCAGAAAATCAGATTTGTGTCACTTCACCCTGGGAATACGCAGTGAGCGTTTGCCTAATAAAGCTAGAAGACCTAATGAAATCCCATTACACATCAGAGGTGTGTGTGTGTGGGTGGGTGTGTGTATAGTGTATACCTCTCTCAGAGTGGGCTTGCCCTTGAAGAAATCCGTGTTCTTGCTGCTCTTGGGTGGATTGAACTTGGGGTTCAGGAATGCACAGCCATTGGCTATAGCCTCCAGGGGGGCGGGGCCTTCGTAAGGGAAGGACAAACCTACAAACAGCTGAGAGCGGGAAAGAAATACGTTAAGCAAAAGGAGGAAATAATACTACTACGTTTAGTCAGCAGTCTTTTAGTAGTCCAACTTTTTAAAAATGGGATTTACAGTGATCGGACGCTAATGCGGATCATCCTGGATAATCCTATTTTTTTCTCCTATTATCCAATTATTTTCATGATTAGAAAAATTAACAGTCCCGGTTCTATCATGGCCCGCCAAATGGATTCTTTTGTATTTCAAACCTCCCGATTATATTCCCATATCAGCCTGATTCCTCTTGGTTTGGTAGCATCACGCATCAGTGTGGTTTCAGTTCCTAAGAAATTGTCTAGCACTGATCTAGCTGAGAAGCAAGGCATGAATGACTTCCACATGGTGTGTTCACAGCTATGCTATTGAAATCTCTCATAATGAACCCGTTTTACCTTTCAGGTTCACATCAAAGACTAATACTTAGGATTTCCTCTAATATGCACATTAAACGAAACCAGCCAATGAGAAATTTTTTTCCCCGTTAATGCGAGAACCTTTGCGAGACATTTACGTGAATGTGACAGACAAAAAAACAAACAAACAAACAAAAAAAAAAACACGGAAGGAATTAAAGGAAAGGAATGACCAGGTTCTGAAACGCACCGGTCTAGATGGCTGGTTAATCTTGTTTCTTAAAACACGTATAATCACAACACAGCTTTAGAGAAAACCTGGGCCAGGATGCTGATTAGGGGGAAAAAAGAAAAAAAAAAAAGTCAAGGCTTAGCATGAGTGAAGCGAAATCTCAAATGGAGAGCCCAGTATCCTCTAGGTGGCAATAACGCACAACATTGGATGGAGATGGAAAGTTAATTCTCCTCAACGTTATCTGCATTGCACTTGAACTGGAATGTTAATAAAAGCAGACGTTTGTGCTGTAATCTTCTGCACTTGTACTTGTCCTGATCGAGTTGTGTAACTGCGCTGTCTACATGTTTTATATTAAATGCTGCACGCTATGTAATCCACACACACAAAAAAAAAGCATCTCATTATGTTACACGTGTGTTTATTTACTAATACAATAAAACCGAATTAAATTCAAATGAAGCTGAGCGTAACCGAACGGTCAAGCAGGTGGTTTAAGGTTTTAAACACTCCTAAGATGCTGCCTGGCGTTACAATTTCAGAACTAGCTCCTCACTAATGTATACAGCCCCAAAACAGTTAAACTCTTTTCTTTACCATTATTTTAGTAATGACCTCTGGCCACGTGCATCTCCTTAGCAACCTGAGCATTTACAAATCATTTCCTCCTCCTTGTCATTTCCCCCTCTCTCCATCTCTCTCAACCACTGTTTGAGCCCATGCTTAAGATTACAAGAGGTCTTATTCAGCTTGATGACTTAAGCAAATATTTGAGCCGTTCTACCAGTGTAGCTGCATGTATGTGAGCCACAATAATCTGCTTGTTAACATAACGCCTCGCAAACCCAAGGGCAACAAAGAGCGGCCTGTGCTCCAAACGGACCGATGACCATAGAGAAGGGCTTCAGGGTGAAACATGTACAAAGACGCCCTTACACACTCGCTGACTCCTGGAGTACAGTAGAAGCACACACTCATCAGATCACCCAATACAGACATGTGACCAGTGGTGACTCTTGAGTTTACTGGGTTTTCGCCACAGGTCTACAAGCAGCCAGTGTACTGTGTGTGTGTGTGTGTGTGTGTGTGTGTGTGTGTGTGTGTGTGTGTGTGTGTTGGGTTATTAACGGTGTAAATATATAGAATACAATTCCTGTTTGGATCAGTAGGAGGCAGTACAGATTCACTACTGTAAGAAAAGGAGGTGGCATGAAGCTGAAAGAGAACACAGGCTCTATTAATAGTGTTGCTGTGAGAAGTACTGAGAGCCACTGACAAGGAGAGAGCGAGCAAGACACGGAGAATGAAAAATGACCTCTGCCCTTCCAGTGTAAATATTCTATTAGGCCTGAAAGCAGCGAAGGCTCTAGACATCTGTGTATCACTGCAAAGACACAACAAGCGACTGTGTATCACTGTGAAAGCTCAACAAAAGTCTGTGAATCACTGCAAAGATGCAACAAACATCTGTATATCACTGTGAAAGCTCAACAAACATCTGTGTATCACTGCAAATATGCAACAAACATCTGTGTATCACAGCAAAGATGCAACAAACATCTGTATATCACTGTGAAAGCTCAACAAACATTTGTGTATCACTTCAAAGATGCAACAAACATCTGTATATCACTGTGAAAGCTCAACAAACATCTGTGAATTGCTGCATAAATGCAACAAACATCTGTGTATCACTGTGAAGGCTCAACAAACATCTGTGTATCACTGCAAATATGCAACAAACATCTGTATATCACTGTGAAAGCTCAACAAACATTTGTGTATCACTTCAAAGATGCAACAAACATCTGTATATCACTGTGAAAGCTCAACAAACATCTGTGAATTGCTGCATAAATGCAACAAACATCTGTGTATCACTGTGAAGGCTCAACAAACATCTGTGTATCACTGCAAATATGCAGTAAACATCTGTGTATCACTGCAAAGATGCAACAAACATCTGTATATCACTGTGAAAGCTCAACAACCGTCTGTGTATCAGTGCGAAAGCACAATAAAAGTCTGTATATCACTTCAAAAGCAGAAACACATCTGTGTATCACTGCGAAAGCATAACAAATGCCTGTGTATCGCATGACAGATGCGACAAATGTCGTGGACACACAGCATTTCGTCCCTCTGTACCTGTACTTCCATCAGAATTCAAGCAGACCTGCTTGACACTCGTAATGTGGTATAGACATTATGTAAATCGTGCAAGCTATCGTGTCTAAGCCTCAACCACAAAGAGGTTCGAGTGACATCCTCGCCTACCTCAGTCCTAATGACACGAGCTAAGCGCCAAGGTCCACGTCATTTCGTGACGACATGCTGAGAGAATCCTTTGCTCCTTTCACCCTTCCATATCCTTATGCATAAGGCGCAATTAAGCCTGCGTGAGGCTCATTTGCATATTCTTTGAATCTTCGTAAGACATATGGTCAACTCCGGAACTACGGGCACCTTCAACGAAGATGAGCAAAAACAACGATATAACATAAATAACTCATGCAGTTATAGATTTCATTTGCTTAAATATACAGTATATCTGGGAAGTAAAATGACTGGCATCCCAACAATAGTACTTGAGGTCTCCTCTGGAGAGAACAGCAGCACAGGGCCTCTTCCGTGTAATGTTTAACAAGGCTAGAGACACATTTCTGGCTCTCCTCCATGCTGAAAATGCCAAGCTTCTTTATTGTGAATCCGGCGCATATGGAACACACGCTTTACATTCATTTTAACAAGTTTGTTTTTTTCTGGACTTCGGTATGTTCGGTATAATATCCGCTCTCGGTGCTGCATGTGGAGTCATGTGATTGGTTTAACGTTTGTCATGTTAGTTCCTGTTCCGTGTTTGGTTAAAATGGGAGACAAAACCAACCGAAAGAATAAGTGAAAACGCGAGAATAGTATAGTACAGTATGTATGTTTGAAGTGTGAGAAAACGGTGCAGTGTGTGATGCAGATGTGCATGCACTTTGTCACAGAGCAAGACAAAGAAAGATGAATGTTTTGTGTACGAGTGTATAAGATCAGTGCGGCAAGACAGAGAGAGAGAAAAAAAACCCAAAAGAAAACAACACTGAGCATGTACTGTACTGTACTGTACTGTATGTGTGCGCTTACTCTGGTCTCCCGGAGCAGGAATTGTAAGTCTCGTCCGCTGAGGATGCCGTGGTTTTTGACGTAGCCGGGCAAATGGACAGTGCTGCTGCCGTGGACGGTTGCGTGCACCTCCATGTACGAGTGGATGATGTCCAAGTACTTCTTTTTATCCTACAGATTCAAACAACGGATAAATGATCAACAAAACACCACAAACCAAACAATCTCGAGAAATCGCCTACAGATTTATTTACTGATCCGGCTCGCTCTTTAGGGCTCTGCGCTTAAATTTCTGTAAACCTGCTTCATGAGAACAGTTATCAAAACTTTAATACATATACTTGTATTTGGTTAATATTCATTAATCAAGAATGCATCTTGAAAAACAGTATATTAAACTCTTTGAACAATGAAGCACATCTGCTTGATATTAACGCTCACATTAATCTAAGACTGTTGTATTGTGACGTTTTCTGCGAGGCGACGTTTATTTCGCGATTTTGAAAGGAGTCTCCGGTGTCGGTGCTTTGCAAAAGTCTAAAGATAAGGCTGTTCCTTTAAGATATCCACCACGGGGATGTCTTGAGGACAGGCGATGTTCTCGCTGACATGACAAGCTGCTTACTTTTTAAACCTTATTATCTTTAAGAGATAAAAAAAAGTGACGCTGGTGAGGAAATGACCGTTTATAGCTGCTATAACTCAAGTAATAGGAGGAACTAACTTGTTTCTCGGATGTTCCACAACATTAAACGTGACTATAAATGGGCAATTGTCATTACTGTGATCCCTTACTGACATTGTGTCCCGATTTGCACCAATTCTGATAATCTCATAATGAATCTTATAATGAATTACAGTACTGTGCAAAAGCACATGCAAAGAAATACTGTAGAGCAAAGAGGCCTTCAAAATAATGAAATTAAAATGTTTCTACATTTAAAAAAAACAACAAAAAAACAACAACGTAAAGAGTAGTAAACAGCAGTAAATGAAACAAAGTCAATATTTGGTGTGACAAAAAAAATATAAATAAAAATAGTAGACTCCGGTACAATTTTTATAAGGAAATGAGCTGGTAAGTTTTACTGAGCATGTTGCAGAACCAGCCACAGTTCTTCTGGAGACTTTGACTTTGGCACTTGCTTCTTATTTTTGCAGCAAAACCCAGCAGCCTTCATTGTGTTTTTTGTCTGAAAAGTGGTCCCTTACGTAACATGCTGCTTTCCCACTAAATTCCCTCTAAATGAATGACCTCATACCTAATATGGCACAGTCCACTATATCAAAAACAACAGTACGAAGACGTGACAAATCAGTCGGTGAAAATGTACTAATTGTGCAAAAAAATGCCAAAGTACACTCATGGTGTCTGGTGTTTTCATCTATTGTTGCTAAATGGATGACAGAATGAGGGTGCAGAGAGAAGCTAATTTTCTCTGGCACTCTGCCACGCACAAACAACCGATCTTATCTGCGTTGTCTGAAGAAAAAAAAAAATACCAGAAGCATGTCAGCTCAACAAATTAGACACCAAAGCCAAAATAGACATCACTCACACTGCACTGTGTTTACTGTAGCTGATTAATGCTACACTACACCTAAATCTAACTGTAACATAAGTAAAATTTTTGGTTCTTCTAGTTTTTTTTTTTTTTTTAGGGGGCCAAGCGCCGTAGGTGCATATTGGAATTCCTATTGGAATTGTATGTTTTCTTCTTCTTATACTTCCACATTGGGAGTCCATGGCAGCCCAACACTTCATATACAGGTGCATCTCAATAAATTAGAATGTCGTGGAAAAGTTCATTTATTTCAGTAATTCAACTCAAATTGTGAAACTCGTGTATTAAATAAATTCAATGCACACAGACTGCAGTAGTTTAAGTCTTTGGTTCTTTTAATTGCGATGATTTTGGCTCATATTTAACAAAAACCCACCAATTCACTATCTCAACAAATTAGAATATGGTGACATGCCAATCAGCTAATCAACTCAAAACACCTGCAAAGGTTTCCTGAGCCTTCAAAATGGTCTCTCAGTTTGGTTCACTAGGTAAGCCACAAACATTCATTGCCAAAGAAGCTGGCTGTTCACAGAGTGCTGTATCCAAGCATGTTAACAGAAAGTTGTGTGGAAGGAAAAAGTGTGGAAGAAAAAGATGCACAACCAACCGAGAGAACCGCAGCCTTATGAGGATTGTCAAGCAAAATCGATTCAAGAATTTGAGTGAACTTCACAAGGAATGGACTGAGGCTGGGGTCAAGGCATCAAGAGCCACCACACACAGACGTGTCAAGGAATTTGGCTACAGTTGTTGTATTCCTGAACCACAGACAACGTCACAGGCGTCTTACCTGGGCTAAGGAGAAGAAGAACTGGACTGTTGCCCAGTGGTCCAAAGTCCTCTTTTCACATGAGAGCAAGTTTTGTATTTCATTTGGAAACCAAGGTCCTAGAGTCTGGAGGAAGGGTGGAGAAGCTCATAGCCCAAGTTGCTTGAAGTCCAGTGTTAAGTTTCCACAGTCTGTGATGATTTTGGGTGCAATGTCATCTGCTGGTGTTGGTCCATTGTGTTTTTTGAAAACCAAAGTCACTGCACCCGTTTACCAAGAAATTTTGGAGCACTTCATGCTTCCTTCTGCTGACCAGCATTTTGAAGATGCTGATTTCATTTTCCAGCAGGATTTGGCACCTGCCCACACTGCCAAAAGCACCAAAAGTTGGTTAAATGACCATGGTGTTGGTGTGCTTGACTGGCCAGCAAACTCACCAGACCTGAACCCCATAGAGAATCTATGGGGTATTGTCAAGAGGAAAATGAGAAACAAGAGACCAAAAAATGCAGATGAGCTGAAGGCCACTGTCAAAGAAACCTGGGCTTCCATACCACCTCAGCAGTGCCACAAACTGATCACCTCTATGCCACACCGAATTGAGGCAGTAATTAGGGCAAAAGGAGCCCCTACCAAGTATTGAGTACATGTACAGTAAATGAACATACTTTCCAGAAGGCCAACAATTCACTAAAAATGTTTTTTTATTGGTCTTTTGAAGTATTCTAATTTGTTGAGATATGAAATATGGCACAGTGATACAGGACAGTCTCAGCTAGCTTTACAGCAATTTTGGTGTACGCTACTCAAGTCCTCTAGTGGCACCAGTAGGGCAAATATTGACGTATGTTTACAATAATAACTCCACAATGCAAGGTTGTAGAAACTTTCCTCTGATTCTCTGGGTCAAGGTGAGTTCAACAGACACCATTTTGAATTTTTTCAAAAACTTTTTTCTCGCTTCTCCTCCCTAAAATCTTGTCCAATCATCAACAAATTTGGAAAGCAGCATCACGCAACCAAGCCGAACCAAACTGTTTCTCTGATTTTTCATATCTGGGACATCTATAACACCAACAAAGTCGCCAAACAGGTAGTGAGGCTATATCACAGTAAAGGTCTGACGTACAACTATATGGCCAAAAGTTTTTGGTTACCTATCAGCACACAATTGTCTAGGCTGTCTTTGCAATGCCGTTTCCCTTCACTGGAACTAACGGGCCAAGCCCAAACATGTTCCAGCGTGATGGTGCACCTGTGAACAAGGCTAGGTCACTGAAGACATGTTTTACCAAGGATGGTGTGGAAAAAATGTATTATCCTGCACAGAGCCCTGACCTCAACCCCACTGAACACCTTCGGGATGAACTGGAACGCCGACTGCACCCCAGGTTTCCTCACCTGACATAAGTGCCTGACCTCACTAATGCTCTGGTGGCTGAATGGGCACAAATCCCCACAGCCACGCTCCAAAATCTACTGGAAAGCCTTCCCAGTAGAGTGGAGGTAATTCAAACAGCAAAGGGGGACTAAATCTGGAATGGGATGTTCAACAAGCACAGATGGGTGTCATGGTCAGGTGTCCACAAACATTTGGCCATGTATTATATTCTGACCAAACTTTGTTTTTAATGCTTGTGATGTTTCATACATAACCTGCAAATGAATTCGCTGGCTAAGTCGTCAAACAGGAAGTGAGGGAATATCTCAGCAAAGCTTTTACCTATTACCTATTGACAACTTCTCACATATACACTCACTGAGCACTTTATCAGGAACACTATACTAATACTGGGTAGGGCCTCTCAAAACAGCCTCAATTCTATGTGGCATGGATTCCACATGATGTTGGACACATTCCTTTGAGATTCTGGTCCATGTTCATATGACTGCATCACGCAATTCCTGAAGATTTTTCAGGAAATCAGAAGTTATAGAAATACTCAAACCCGCCTGTCTGGCACCGACAATGATGCCATGGTCACATTTCTTCCCCATCCTGATGGCTGATGTGAACACTACCCGAAGCTGCTGGCCCGTATCTGCATGATTTTATGCAAGATTTGACTTCAACTTGGGAAGGCTACTGAAAACATGAAATGAGACAACATCTCAGCATTGGCTTGATGGTTTGCCTTCAAATTTAGTATATCTCCATGGGAGTACACGCTGATGGTCCCAAAGGCTTTTATTCTTCCTCCGTTGCTAAGCTGTGGGGACAGAAAATGCTTGGCCCCCTTAATTGCAGATATATTCTTAAGTGTGTTTGTGAGGACATTTCACAAGATTATACAATCACAATCAAGCATGTAAGGACAGAGACAATTCATTTGACTGTTAACGCACGGTAAAAGACTAAGCCGAATTAAGCTGATTATTAATAAGCGGATTAATAAAATATTACAGTGTGGATATTTTAGAATGGCCCCTGAAAAGGACCTCGCTTCAGCAACTCTGTATGGAGGTGTCTGTTATGCTAGCAGGCTAATCCATGAAAATACCCAATAGCAAATTAAGCTTTTCCAGAACAGTTAGACGTTACAGGAAAACATTTTTGGAATCAGGTTGCTATCACATCCATAGACAACCATTTTACAGCAAAACGGCGATGGCCTAATGACCTCGCATTTCTGTGTATAGAATAATATCATCAGTTCCTGGTTTCTTAAATGTTATATGAAGGAGACAGACTGCTTCAGACTCTCATAATGCAATTATGAGCATGCCTTTGCTGCGTATTTAAACGGTGCAAACAAACACGCAATCAACACCGCTCTCATCATGCCAGATTATGAATGGAGAAAAGTACGACGGAAATGTTATTAATTCCCCTTGAAGGCAACGCAGAAGCGCTGTCTGGAATTGTGTTTTGATGTCAATATCTATGCGTGGGATAGTATTGTACGGCCTGCTGTACTTTATTGAGCACTGTCTTCACATCGAGATGATGAGAAAACGCTGGCGGATATGAGTCATCATTTCTAAGGAAACTACTGAGCTTCTGAGCACACGGTCACACACAAACACGATTTCCTCTGGTTGAACATGTGCGCGCACACATGTATAAATACACACTGCATCATTTATAGTAGTCTAGCAAACATCCAGTCCGAAAAAGAATGCAAAAATAACACAATGTGTTTACAGCGTGTGTCTGTGTGTGTGTGTGTGTGTTCAGAGCCTGAGCCTTCAGCAGTTCAAACCCAGCCTAGCTGAGCTGAAAATCCGGATCCTGACATCAAATGGAAGCTCAAGCAAACCCCTCTTTTGTGTGTGTGTGTGTGTGTGTGTGTGTGTAGCAGTATGTAAGAGAGATGTGAGGTGCACAGAAGCGAGAGCATAGGATCTTAGTCTCAGGAGAGCATTTTAATTAAAGAGAATAAAGGAGTTTTATAGAGCCATAAAACAGCAGGGAGAGAGCATGAGCTGCATATAGAGCAAGTGTGTGTGTAGTGTGTGTGTGTGTACCAGGTTATCTGGACAAAGATGAGAGGATATGTCTGCAGGCTTTTGAAATGCTAATAAAGACAGTCATTGGCCAGCGTGACACACACACATACACACACACACACACACACACAAACAAACACACACATACACACACACACACACACATACCGGTGTCTATGTGAGTGAACAGTCACGGTTTCACACAACCACCTACACACACACACACACACACACACAGGTATCTATGTGAGCGAACAGTCAGGGTTTCACACAACCACACACACACACACACACACACACACACACACACAGGTCTCTATGTGAGCGAACAGTCAGGGTTTCACACAACCACCTACACACACACACACACACACACACACACACACACACACACACACAGGTATCTATGTGAGCGAACAGTCAGGGTTTCACACAACCACCTACATACATACACACACACACACACACACACACACACACACACACACACACACACACGTATACAGGTGTCTATGTGAGTGAACAGTCACGGTTTCACACACACACACACACACACACACACACACACACACACACACACACACACACACACACACACACACACACAGGTATCTATGTGAGCGAACAGTCATGGTTTCACACAACCACCCACACACACACACAAACTTCCTATACCGCCATGTAAGGTGTTTCAGTGTCACATTTAGCAAAAAAAGAGGTCATTGCATTTGTCACAGCTCAGACAATTGTGTGTGTGTGTGTGTGTGTGTGTGTGTGTGTGTGTGTGCGTGTGTGTGTGCGTGTGTGTATCATGACATTTTAAAAGCTTATTCTTAAAATGCTATAAGGTCACTTATAACCCTTTTATTACAGTTCAGCTTCTTCTGATACTATTTGCATTGCGTCATATCAAACAGCAGCTAATAGCTTCATATTAATTTACTGTACGTCACGGCCGACTACAACGTTTCATAAAATGCCACGTGACGGCTGGATTGTTGGGCAAATCATTTACATTTCAGTTAATAATTGACTAACGGAAAGTTTGGAGGGTGCATGCAACATTTACAAGCATATAAAGTAATAAACTCATTGTAAGTTGCTTTAAAGATCAAGCTTTACAACAAGAAACCCAAGAAACGATTTGTAGCGATATTATATTTTTTTAGCTGAAAAGCAAAGGTTTCAAAATTATTGGCACCCCCACAATAATAAAACAATAGCACCGAGCCTGTAGCAATGTTGGAAAGTGATAGTGAACCAATACTCCATGCAGAAACTTCTTTAAACTCTTAGCTTTGGTTTTCTCTTAAGACTAGAGACGTCCAGGAACATCCTGTTTGCCCATGCTCTTAAAGCGTGCCAATGCTTATGGAGTTGTCGGCAAGAGAAAAGTGTCTACCGAATGAATAAAAGCTTTCTCAAACAGCTCAACTAATTACTCTGTTCCGCATTTGACATATATGTTCTTGAATAATAAATACGAATAACAGTTTGTCTTTGCTTTAGCGTCTCGGTACAAGGGTGGAATTCTTAACATCTTAACAGCATGGTGAAGCGGTTGGATCGCACGGTCCATTTTCCATGTGAACGGTGAATCCATTTTCTCCAGCTGACCCACACGCTCTTACACAGAGAGCCGTGGGGCTTAATGGCAACACCAGGCATGAGCTCAGAATGGAGAAATGTGTGAATGAGAAATCAGACACCGTTTGGAAACAATGTGGTGGAGCCACGGAGTTTGAGAGAACACTTTTCCATGGTGTTGTTTTAAAGATTCTAAGACGGACGCCAATGCAACATTAAGACGACAGATTGATTGCGTTTCTGTTACAGCACAAAAGAATCAAAACACCCGACATACTCTTAGAATACATATGGATTTCTTAGCAATTGGGATAAAAACTCAACATTTTGGAGTACAGTGTTTGTAGTGTTCTCTACTATTTCTGTATTAAGTTAGAATTCTCGTTAATATGACGATGAAGGTCGTTCTGGAAAATGATGAGTGGATAGAGAAGCTGACCACAACATTAACCTGACCAAAACCTGATTTTTGAGATTGTAGAATTTTTTTTTTTCTCTCCTATGAAATGCCATTGTGCTGTAACTACCCCGTTTTTGGGAACTATATAGTCTATGCTAGTTATAAGACACCATAACTAACTATTCTATTGAGCAAACTGAAATAAAATCTAGCGAATATTCCAGTCGAGTTTATGTCACTTAACCGAAGAAAGTTACAAAAGTTACAAAGATTTATTTGTTAAAGGTCTTCTGTAGTAGATGGTATAATCATAATGAGCTAAAATGAATCTAAAACCAGCATGAACATTATATACAGTAAATCGAAAGAAACGTACCTTCCAGAAGTTATCGACCTTCCCGTAGACGAGCGACTGGTTCTGGCGCTTGACGTCATCGATGTGTTTGATGTCGCTGGCGTTCAGGTGCTGCTCCACCACGAAGCCCAGGAAACTGTTATCGGGAGTGTGAGCTGCAAGAAACAAAGACTGCCAATCAGAGAATATCGACGATACGGAATACAGAACGACTGGAAAGAGCGCGCTGGGGCGGGATCTAGATCATTCGCATATACTGTATTTCATGAAATGATCTCAATAAAGGACGAAACATGACAACAGATATAATATAATAATATGTGAAAATGAACTAATATTATAATATTAAGATGGGGTCATGGGATCTGGTCAAACCTGAATGTCTTTTCAACGTCAAGTAATGAAAAGAACTTAAGGGTTAAGAAAGGAACATCAGAGTGCTCATATTAGGCTTGTGACTGTGTGAGTGGGGGGGTGGATTTGGGCGATCATTGACTAGGTCAACATTGCCAAGTGAGAGACGGTTACTATGGGAACAGGGGACCAAAAGGTCGTCTGGATAACAGCGAGCTGGCAGAGTTTCACCTTGGTGCCATCTGTGTGAAACTTCACCCTTGTTCACTGATTAGAAATGGACAACCCATTACAGCACTACAACGGTTTAATGTATTTTAAATGATCTTCATCTCGGAGACTAAAAATCACCCGGTCTTTTAGATTGAACACTTTTGATTGCTTGTTACTGCTAGGTCAAAAAAACAAATAAATCACACTAAACCTTTCTGATCTAGATATCATCGGTGCCAGACCTCAGTGTTTCTTACTACAGTAACAGCGAGCTGAGCCATGGGCCATGGTCTTTCATAATCGTATTTATGTATGACTGCTTGCATGTTGTTAAGAAACCTAAATATACAGTACGTATGCATGTTGTGTACCGGTAAAAACACGCCTTCCTTAAATATTTCCGCGTCCTACCAAATCAAATTCTCAAATCTGATTGGTCAGAAGGTGTTGAGTAATTTTCACTAACAGCACCTCTGACTGTAATTCAAATCATGGGTTTATATTATTCCGCTTGTTCTAGCTAATATGTTATTGTTTCTACGTTAACAACTCATTAACAAAGACTTGTGTACGGTGGATGCATGTAATTTAATAAATCTAATAATAAAAAAAAGCATAAAAAAACGTTATTTGACAATGGAAAACATACAACACTGGTAACTCTTGTCGACATTCCGTAACATTAAATGTAACTTGTAATCAAACAAACTGTAATCGTTCTCAAATTGCTGTGGTATAAGAGGAATAAAACGCTTCGGGCTATGCTGTTATAGAAAAATAATCCTTTTCCAGGAGGACTTCTTTAGGCTGTGGCCCGTTCAGTTTCTCAAAACTTTTAGTATCATTTTTCAGTCCGTTTGACCTAAATGGAATGTAAGTGTTAATTCAGTTATTCAGTTATTCAGTTATCTTACACACACACACACCCACACCCACACGTGCACACACACATCTACACTCAGACACACAATCAAATTAAAGAGCCAGATGCATATGACTGAGGCACTGTAATTCCACAGACGTTGTCTACAGTATTAAATATGATTGTGTGTGTGTGTGTGTGTTAGTTTGTCCCAAGAGAGCATCTGGACTGTGTTGCTGCTGCCATCAGATCCAATCAGGGTGTGGGATGAGATTCAGAAGCCAGCGGGCCCATAATGCAATTTGTGTAAATTTGTGGAAATCAGAAATGGCAATATAAATGGAACACGCCCCCCTACCGTGCACGCACACACAAAGGCACACACATGCACGCACACGCACAACCTGTCAAGTGTAATCACAATCAGCAGCACAAATCTGAATGCAGTGTTAATTTTAGTGAGCCTGGCAAACGACCTTGTCCTAGCATTCTTTTTTCTTTTCTTTACTGACCGCAAACTTCCTCTACTATAAATCGAAATAAATGAAAAAAAGAAAAAAAAAAGCAGACAGAAGGAGAGAACAAAAAGGGAGGGCTGATTTAGTTTCCTTCTCTTAAAAAGTCCATCTCTCTCTCTCTCTCTCACACACACACACACACACACACACACACACACACACACACACACACACACACACACACACACTAGGAAGACACTAGCACCTTGTTAATATCAGCTTTTTGACTCATCTGTATCATTTTAATAACAAACCCTGAAAATTCTTCAGCACTGTTCAATCCTTACTTGTGATTGGTCAGAAGGAGTAGTTCCAGCGCCATTCCAGGGCCTTGTTTGGTGTATGGTGGATGCTCCACATAAACAGACTAAAACCCTGAATTGTCAATAAGGTGAACTTTATTGTAAGAAGACTATAGTTTATTTCACATTTACAGTATGGAAGGAGTCTCCAGTGTCAGTAATAGTAAGAGGTACCGCTGTAACTTTAATTTTTCTCAGTAAAAACGTGCATCTTTTGTCTTGGACGAAAAAAAAAAGGGGGGTTGGTGAGGGAAGACTGTTTATAGCTGCTATAACATAACCGATAACAGGTAATTAACATGTTTTGTAGATGTTCCACAACATTAAATGTAGCTATAAAAGGATAAAAAGTACCACATTATTCGTTAACAATTACAAAAAAAAAATGTTGGCAACTTGCTGTGGTGTAAAAGTTTATATATAGAAGAGATTTATTTATTTATAATCGCACTATCCGGTGTTACCCAGATGAGGATGGGTTCCCTTTCGAGTCCGGTTCCTCTCAAGGGTTCTTCCTCATATCGTCTCAGGGAGTTTTTCCTTGCCACCGTCGCCGCTGGCTTGCTCATTGGGGATAAATTCATGAATTTAAAATCTATGTCCTGAATTTATATACTTCTGTAAAGCTGCTTTGGGACAATGTCCATTGTTAAAAGCGCTATACAAATAAACTGAACTTGAACTTGAACTTAAAAGTAACAAAAAAATGCATTAACGCATTACGGCGTTGACCTTGTGTATGTTCTGAGGCTGTTTTTCTTACATATTTGGGTGTGATAAAGGTTATATTGCTACCATTCGTCAAATTGTGTCCACCATACTGTTCCCCTGTCGTTCATTGGAAAGTCAGCCATTTTATGAAACGTTGTTATTGGAAAAATAGCCATTTTATGAATAGTTGTCTTTCTGACCAATCGGAATCAAGAATTCGACAGCGCTGAGGTATAATTAAAAAACACAAAACAGAAGTTGTCAAATGCAATATGTTTGAGGTCAGGGGATTTAGCAGCGCCCCCATGATCATACTCAGAATATCCAGACTGGTTTGAGCTGACAGGAAGGCTACGCTAATTCAAATAACCACCCTTTACAACCGTGGTGAACGGAAAAGCATCTCAGAATGCATAACATGTTGAACAGCGTACAACGACAGCAGAGGACTACATCGGGTTCCACTCCTGTCAGCCAATAACTATCTAACAAATCTGAGGGTACACTAAGCAGTTGAAGACCGGAAAAATGTCGCCTGGTCTGATGACTCTCGATTTCTGCTTGGACATGCAGATGGTCAGGTCAGAATTTGGCCTCAACATCATGAATCCATGGACCTGACTTGCCTTGTGCCAGCAGTTCAGACTGGTGTTGGTGGTGGTGTAATGTTTCTTGGGTCCCTTAATACCAATCAAGCACTGTTTGAATGCACAGCCTACCTGAATATTGTTGCTCACCGGGTACATCGTTTTAAGGCCGCAATTTACCTACCTGTTAATGGCTACTCCCAGCATGATAATACACCATTTCACAAAGCAGAATCGTCTCAAACTAGCTCCAAACAAACAAAATGGGTTCAGTGCACTTTAATGGCCTCCCCAGCCACCAGATCCGTATCCAATAGAGCACCTTTGGGACGTGTTAGAACGGAAGCATGAATGTGCAGCTGGTAAATCTGCAGTCATGTCAACATGGAGCAGAATCTCAAAGGAATGTTTCCAACGCCTTGTGAAAACCATGCCGTGAAGTATTAAGGTTCTGCCCAATGTTAGTGTGAGTTCTAAATAAAGCGGGCAGTGAGTGGACTAGATCATCCACTATCATTTCAAAAAGGAAGCAAACAAGATAGATTTTCTCCGGGGTTGGGGGTTCGATTCCTGCCTCCGCCCCCCGAGTTTCCATGTTCTCCCCATGCTTCTGGGGTTTCCTCTGGGTATTCCGGTTTCCTCCCCCCAGTCCAAAGACATGCGTTGTAGGCTGATCAGCATTTCCAAATTGTGCGTAGTGTGTGAATGTGTGAGTGTGTGTATGCGATTGTGCCTGCGATGAGTCGGCACCCCGTCCCCCACCTTGTGCCCCGAGTCCCCTGGGACAGGCTCCAGGATCCCTGCAGCCCTGTGTAGGGTTAAGTGGTACAGAAAATGGATGGATTTGACTAATGATGAAATCATTAAAGGTGATGTTACCGGATATTAACTTCAGAAAATTCAGAAGGTAACACACTGGTCTGGACTAAAAGTCCAGGTTGTGCTTCACACTGACCTGTTATTCAAGAAGCACTGCAACATGAGCCTCATTGGAGGAAATGTAACAAAGGTCACTGCATATACAGCAGTCTGGATTTGAAGCAGCTATTGGGCTTATACACGCATCCAACCACATGCAGAAACAAGCAAACAGACCCCCAAACACACACACACACACACACACACATTTCATAATGAAACCCATGAATGTTCTGTTTCTGGCCAGGAAAAAAAAACAAACGAAGGGCTTCTTGAGAATGTCATGCACCACGTCTTAACAAAAGAGCTATTCATGCTGTACAACACCTGAGATGACAAGCCTACACACACACCCACACACCCACACACACTTACGGAACATGGTGTTGAACTGCTGAGGGTTAAGGTTCCACTTGCCCCATGGAGTCTTGTGGCCTTTAGACTGAGCGTAGTGAGCATGGTTAAACTCCGGCTCCGTCCCGAACGAGTCCAACACTCGCAGCATGCACCTGAAAACAAGGTCACACACACACAAACACAGTTTGAAACTCTTACTTCAGTCAGCACCAAGGCTGATTATAAATTCTAATCCGGCTTCTAATACATTTTAATGATGCATTCGCATGACGCCATGCTGTTCTGATCTCAGCACGAGAATAATCCTACTTTTAGGCAACACATTGGGCAAATATGTGACATTGTAATATGTATTTATTTGGAATCTTCGGAGCATTTTAGTCCTGAACTTTCCATCCACAAACCCCAAAGTTACACCATTATGTGTAATAACGGTTTTATCGACGCTACCATTGGATTCAAGTCCACATTATTGATTTTATTTTTACTTTTTATTATATTTATATCACGCAGCAAATTTTTTAGATCTGGTAACGAAATTTTCCTTCCATTTCCACCACTCCCTTATGGGTTTACTGTGAAACAGTATTTTTTTTTTTTTTAGATTTATCATACTGTGAAAATTTCAAACGTCATTGTGATCTACAGAAATGTACAGAACTGACTGTGCGCTTTCATTCTGACAAGCATTTGATGCGTCTGTAGGTCGAAATTTACTAAGCGTAATAATCACACACGCACACAAAGCAGTCTGTCGTAGCAGTTCGCTCACTTTTCTCAGCATGGCCTTGAAATGAAAATGACACTAACAACATTAAACACGGCTATTATTACTTTTTGGACGATAGAAAAGGCCACGTTGTGTTCAGTGTGTGTGTATGTGGGCTGGTCTGGTCTGCCAAATATTATATATAGTAATATTGTTGTTTCTAGGCAGGAGGAATTTGAAGTGAAGAGTTACTGTTTATTCTTACGTTTTGGTATTCTAGCCCTTTTCCATGTTACTTTCCTGGTTTGATATCATTTAGGCATACAGTCTGTTTCATTTATTTTTTTGTCTTGTTAACTTCAACATTTAACATTAGATGTAACTGAATGGTTACAAGTATGACGTGGCATGCTTTAATTCATTGAAAAATTATTATGTTCAGGAAATTGGTGTTGTATAATAGAAATAAAACACTTTAGGATGTGCTGTTGTAGGAAAATAAAACTAAAATCAAATTTGTGTCGGTAGAAGTAACTATCGGGCCGCGTCACACCGCTCCGTCGTTAATTATTTTCCAATAACAGCACACCTCCCGAGTGTTTCATTCATTACAGAACAATTGTTGGTTATGACGTAAGACGCAAGATCAGCCGAAGAATCTCTGGTTTAAATGCCAAACTGACACATGCATTGGTGTATCTAACACTACACTAATCTCTGTACCGATATCGTTATTGGTTCTTTTACGCTATGCAGGATCGATTGGTGCTACGTAACAGAATAATCATGTCTAATTAGTAGGTCACAAGTTTAAAACAAGCTATTAGCAAATTGACAACGTGCCCTCATTGTCCGTGGTGCAAGTGAACGGAAGGATGCGAGATCTAACCAAATCCCAGGACTCGAAACACCTTGACGCTTAAAGCTTGGGTTGGAGTCTGGCTTTAAGTCAATCTGGATAAAAACACAACACCCATACAAATGCACTTTGTTCAGGATAAACGTGTTGGACAGATCTGTTTTCATGGATCGGACTGTATCGCAAAAACATTATGACGATGCTCATGATGAAGCTCAAAGTCAGGGCTTTGGCTTCTGCATCTTTGCCCTGGTGCTCCAAATTCCCTGAGATACTTAATACGATGTTAGTAAGATGTTTAATTAATAGGATGTTTAATTTCAGGTCCTGCGCTTCATTCCAAGTTAATATTTTATACAGTAGCGATTAATTGGCTATATATCTCAAATCCCCTGACTGTTATACTCCATCAAAGCTCTTTTACCTTTGTGCTTGGTTTGGATTCTGTATAGAAGCTGACCTTCCTATTAACCTTACAAGACTGACAAGGAGAAATTGGCTTTAGAGCACCGCCGCTGCTTCTTAACTCTTTAGGTGAGGATTTTTTTTTTCCAGTGATCATTATCCATATCACTGGTTCTTAACTAGTGTTAAGTGCTTTTCGATACAGACTACAAAGCACTTGTTTCAATTTGGGGGGTGGGGGTGGTGGGGGTGTAGCACTGATATGAGTACTCTGTATTTTAATACTATTTATTCAGTAGTATGTGAAATAAAGCACAGAGTTTGCACATCTGGGTACAGAAGAATTAAGTGCAAGTTCTGTAGTGACCATACATTTGCACTGTGTGGGTTTACTTGTGCGTGTTTGTGTGTATGTGTGTGCGTTCAGAAAAAAAAACGAGAGCGACGTTCTTCATGTGTAACCTACAACGAAGCACTTCGACTTTGTTGTCTCCGATGTTGAAATGTTGGTATCTGGACTGATAAGCTTGTCCCGGGCTAGAGCATTCAGTACATTTTAAGACCGACTTCCACTTTTTGGCCGAACAGTCACTCAGGGTGCTGATGCACAACAGTCTTGATAGACAGCATCAGATAATAATGATAATCTTAAGAAAACAGATTACAGGTATGAAAAAAAAAAAAAAAAAAGCAAAGTCAAGGACCGTCATGCTGGATGATGAAATCTACACTGAGAGCGCCTCATAACACACGATAATGAGATTCAGTAAGGATTTTGAGCTCGGGGCCGAGAGTGCCGCAGAGACTGATTTGTGAGAAAGGTGAAGAAATTGAGGGTCGGGTAATAACCATGAAGGCTCAGAGTATAATTTCAGGCCGAATTTCTCAGAGCGGAGTGCGAAGAAGTCATTGACACACTCGTTCACCTTCACTGCTGTTTAATATAGACTAATGCCCAGGGTATACTGCTCAGGGTACAGGGTTTATTCTCTGCTTATATTCTATACTGCTGGTTTTGAATCAGAGATCAAAACAATAATTTTTTTTTTTCTTAAAGTGGTCACACAGCAAGGTTTATTCTTAATGCACGTACATTATCCACAGACACACCTAACTAACAGCTATAAACAACCCGTTTATGATTACCCGTGTTTGTCCACAACGACTTTAAAGCCATGATATTTCACGGTAAATGAGATGGAGCAGCTGTATTTGCAGGGGGAAGAAAAAAAAAAAAGAAAAAGAAAGTGAGATAAGCCATGCTAGCCTTTTATGAGGGCTGAGTGTAACAGCAGAT
This sequence comes from Cranoglanis bouderius, assembly GCA_023630585.1. Lineage (NCBI taxonomy): Eukaryota > Metazoa > Chordata > Actinopteri > Siluriformes > Cranoglanididae > Cranoglanis > Cranoglanis bouderius. Next base: position 17,308,657 of record CM042555.1, on the reverse strand, counting down.
GTGTTTGTATGTAAAAGTAATTGTAAAAGTTTAAAAGCAAGTACACAGGAGGAGTCAGGAGTCCACGGTCTATAATTAAATAATCCTCCTGAGCCTAAAGACGACTGCAGAAAAAAATATAGTTGGCCCTGCTGCGTGGTGCATGTTCCATCTATAGTTTTGTACTAAGAACACTTTATTTTTGGGAAATGAGTCACGATTACGATTACATAAACATGTGTTTGAATGTTTAGCCAATCAGCGTGTCGTATTCAAAAGCTTCTGCAGTGAATTCACATCTTTGCTTCAGGTGAATCACTTTTTGCTGTGCTGAATCGACTCCAAAGCTTTGAAGGTGACTCATAGTTTTCAATGCCATGAATCAAGGAATCGACTCTTTCTGGAATCGATTCCCAGCACCTACGACGTGGACCGAAAGCAGGATTGCGACTTGACGACCAGACGCACAACAAGTAAACAAAAAACATCATCATCAACAAAGTAAATGCTTATAAGCCAATTGATTCAAATAGCTTCCCTAGTGCATGAATTAACACTGAACAATTAACGTCCTGTGCTAATGCACTGTTAACACAGGACATTAATTATGACTACAATATGCAAAGCAAAATAAACAAAAGAAACACTTTCACGACAAAGAGCTGCGTTTCGAAATGAGAACGCATCCGCCTCGTAGACTCATCATTCGAGACCACGTTCAGTCATTTTTCATTTATTTTCACCCATCGAGTTATCACACAAACTACTGACTTTTTAGCCAAAGCAGCATAAAATAATGTTTTTTTAAGGGTAGAAAAGACCATAAATGTGCAATACAACTGGACAATCCGATAAAATACAGAACGTCAATATGTTATATCATGAGAGCGACACCATTTTCTCCAGTGTTACGTCCTCTGTCGTTTTCCATCAAATGTGTTTTTATTCAAAACAAAGTGAGGCAATGTGTGTTTTTCGAGTTTGCATCGAATTTGGTCGGTTAGTCGTTGCATCAGTGAAGACTGAGAGCAATAAAGACGCCGGAGAGCGGATTTTACTCACTGATAGTGCACCCACGAGGGCCCTAGCGTCTTCTTAAATTGAGACAGGCCCACGATGTCGATGTAAATGAGCTCCACCACTTTGTCACCCTGCGTGGGACAGCTGGACTTGTTTCCCATCACCTTCCTCATGATCCTGTGGCGAGACAGACACACAGGATGGTGGCGGTTATGAGAACATCTAATTGACAGTCTCATACTGTGTGTGTTTGTGTGTGTGTTCTCACTCTTTAAGCTCAGCGATGGAGGCTGAGATGCGGATGTCGTGGCCCAGCAGGTATAAAGTGGTGATGAGGTCACTCCACTGCACCAGCTCCCCCAGTGGACCCCCGCTGAACGCATTCTCAGCTATCTTGAAGCCAGACTCCTTCGTCAGCAGGCCCAGGTGCACAAGGATCTAACACACACACACACACACACACACACACACACACACACACACACACACACACACACACACACACACACAGAACTTCCTTATTAGTTTAAAGCCTTGCACATGCACACAGGTCCAGGTGTGCGTCACTACTGCAAACCTGTTCTCGACTAAGATAATGAGTGTGGCCACTGAAATACTCGCTTCCGGAGTATGTCTGGAAGGGTTCTGTTATCAATTTTGTATAACTAATTTTCTATAACACCAGCTCTGAGAATCGTTCTATATTACCAACTTATGTTAGTGATATGGTGAAGTTTTCTGTTTATAGCTGCTATAATGCAATTGATTCATTTGCCCTTTCATTACACCTTTTTGGTCTTTCTGTTTGTTTAGCCCTTTAAGTAGTTTTGCCTAAATATTGGAAGATTAAATCAAATTTTGATAGCCCTCTAAGGATGACCTTCACCATGCCATGTGACTGCAGAAAACCACTTCTTTTTCATCTGACACTGCATTTATTTTTGTTATGTCAAAGTTAAAGCCCCCTTTTCTAGTTACGTAGGAAAATAGTAGTTTTGTATTATTGCCTATCAAAAATGTGGAGATAAATTAATATGGCAACACCATGCAGTAAAGGGTTAATGATTAATGTTCTTTGGCTGATGCTTTCATTCACTCTTCCATCCTTCTTTCATTGGTCCTTTCATTCAATGTGTTGTGCATTTCTCAGTTGCTTCACTTATTTCTTGTGCTCATAACATCCTTCATCTTTTTTTTTTTTTTGTCTGTGTGTGTTTGCTGTTTCCTAAATCTTCCTGCTAACCGAATAAAATTAAGATAGAAGATATTGCACCCGATTACATAACGGTTCGTGATGGGAATTTTGTGTGTGTGTGTGTGTGTGTGTGTGTGTGTTTGTTCAATCAGGGCTTGGCACTGAAGGCTGGGATGCTGCACCACACATGTATCATTTTCAGCTAAGAGCTCTGGATATTGGATTCAGATCAGGTGTCCTTCCAGCGAGGGATTTAGAAGAGAATAAAGCGTGATGCGTCGGACGGAGAGCGAAAATCATATTGCAGCAATTAACTTTGTGGTCACGTCGGGTTGTGATGGCTTCCAGAAGGTTCTACGGAGAAAACCTGTGGTTTGGAGTCACTGTGAAATCAGTCGATCGGAGAGTTGTGATCAACACATTTTTTTTTGACACACACTTTATTTAATTTAGTGCTCAATTGTTCAGAATGACACTTCCAAATCAGGCAGTCTCCTCTCTGTGTGTGTGTGTGTGTGTGTGTGTGTGTGTGTGTGTGTGTGTGTGTGTGTGTGTATTTGGGTAGTTGCCACGGTGGTTGGCTGCAGGTGAAAGAGAAGAGTCTCGTCGCACATGCTCTCGAGGGAAAAGAGTATTCTGGATGGCGCGCGCGTGTGTGTTTGTCTCTCAGCACGACACGTGTGTGAATTATTTAGCAGAGTGTGTATTATTTAAAACTGGCAGGTACTCGCCACAATGGCTTTCCCGTGTTCCTTTCAGAACGATGCACTTAAAGCGCCAATACAGAGCTTCCTAAAACAAATACCGTACGGCTACAGAATCAGGATAAGACACTGATACACTGTTCATACTGAAGCGTAGGTGTTTAGGGAATTGTTTGTCCCTTGAGGAGGAGAGGAAAACAGAAGAGAGCAGAAGAGAAGAGAAGGGACGAGAACTGGAGAGGAAAGAGAGGGTACGTGAAAATGAAGAAGAAAAAAAAGGAAATGAACGATATGGGAGAAGGAAGAAGGGGGAGAGGATAGGAGAGGCAAGGAAATAGGAAAAGAGAGGAAATAAGAGGGCAAGGAACTAGAGGTAGAGGAGAGAGTAAGGAAATAACCGAGAAGATAACAAGAAAATAGAAAGGAGCAAGGAAAGGAGAGGACAAGAGGGCGGAGAGAAATGGAAGAGGGGACAGAAGATAAAAAGGAGGAAAGGGTGAGAGAAGAAGCGACAACAAATACAGGAGGTATGAGAATAGAAATAAGAATAGAGATAAGGTACGAAACGAGTAGAGAAGAAATGACAAGACGAAACAGGAAGAAAATAAAACGGACAAGAAAAAGGGGAATGAGAAGAAACAAGAAAAGAAAAGAGAAGATTGATGAAACAGGAAGTGACACGTGACAGAAGAAAAGAAAAGATGAGAAGAAATGAAAGGAGACGGGATAAAAAGACACGTCACATGTCCTATTCTTAAATGACGAGAAGATATGAGACGAGTAGGTGAGATGAGACAGGAAAGGACTAGACAAGCACGAAGAGAAGAAGGAGAGAAAGAGGGACACGGGAAAAGGACGAAAGCAGCGCATAAGTTGGGAGAAGATGGAAGGAAGAAGGAAGCAGAAGTGGAGGAGTTCACCTTCTTTCGTTTGCGGTTGCGCAGGTCTTGTTTGAGACTGAGGGAGTGCACGGCACTGAGCCACGGCTCCTCCATCCGCTTTATCCTCATCATCATCCAGCGGAACTCCTCACGCCGCGACATCACGCGATACAACTCGTCCAGACTCGTCCGGATCTCCAGCTAAAAAAGCACGTTAGACAGTCACAATCAGTTCTTCAGTTCTTTTCAACTTTGCAGATGGTAAAGAAAGCAGCGAAATGTACTTTGTTAGTCTGAACATACTTTCTACAGTCAGCTACACCTTGAAAAGTTTTTTTTTTTTTTGCATGAGCTGTGAGACTGGTTTTTAATCCCACTCACCCCACTCCTAAAGGAATTCCTCCCACAGTTTTCTTGTCTTTTTAAAACTAAATAAAATTCTTGAACTGTGGCGTAGTTATTACCCCTCTACTGCATGAATTATTATATTTACATTTTAAAAATAAATGTTTTATGTATTTTTATCACTTGTATTAGTTCAAGCAATAAAAATATATTTAAAAAATTTGAATTTTTTTTTAATAGGTGGGGTAATTGATAAATTGTTGCCGTATGGCAACAATGTACAATGGTGGAAAGTATCATATAGTCAAAAATAACACAAAATATCAGATCCGCTGCGAATTCCAGCACAAAGAATCCGATCCAGACTTGTTTTCAGGCATTAAAACCTACCAGACAAGCTATAAGAAGCTACCTTATATTTTAAGAATTGGTATGCCTTTAAATCGCGCTATACGACACACAGATTGATCATTTTGCACATTCATTGCACTGGATTATTTACTTTCCTTGTTAGAATTAGCTCTACACTAATAGTTTCGTTGTGAAGCTATTGATAAATATTCGATTTCAGCCTCCCATCTATACTGTGACTGCCTATTTCATGTTCGTTCTGTTTTGGCAGCATAAAAAAAAATTACAGGCTTATTAACGTTCAACTGCTTTTATACACTAGCTCTGACAGCCTCAGGTTTGTGTGCACGTGTGTGTGTGTGTGTGTGATGTGTCACAGAAGAACATACTTACCTGTCCCTGTTTTTCAAAATCGTCATTAGCGTTGCTGCCCCTCCACGGCAGACGAGGACACCAGTTCTCCACCTGTGAAAAAAAAAAAAAAAAATCATGCTCTGGTTAGTGTGTGTGAGTGTATAACACATGTTGAAGAGTGTGTGAGTGTTTTTTTTTTTTTACAGCGAGTCGACGAGCACGTAAAGTAACTCTCTGTGTGAAAAACAGATGTGGTGCTGTCGGCTTTGTGGCCTTTCTGACCCTCAGCTTCTACCTCTGTCTTGCCTGTGCTTGTCTTTTGCAACTGAATGCAGTTCATTACACTGTCATCCATCTGATCACCAACCAAAAAACACACACACCTACACGCACATACTGTTCTGCATGACCTGTGTCAGCTATCAAAACACTCCACTCACTTTTTTTGGCCATCTCCCACCAGCAGTGCATCTGACCCACACCAACCCACATCATATCTAACAGCAGATACGTTTCCAAAGACTTTGTGTGTGTAATGATAGTGGGCTGGGGTGGAACAAACAAACAAAGGCTTTTAAAGAGTTAGCTATTTTTTCTGCTGGCAGCTAATTTCCACCAAATTGTGACAAAATCACTTTAAAATTTCCTGGAAAAAACGACAACATCTAACTAACAATACACAACCGGATGATATTAGCTAACCAGCGTAAGTTAAGTATCTAGTGGTATACACAAAGCAGGAGGCGTAAACTGGTGGATGCAGTCAAGCAGTTCATCTGACCGAACAGAGCGCGTGAAAAATACTGTATCGGAGCCGATAAATGTATAAGAATTAGCGACTGTAGCTTTTTAAACATGAACCAATGTGGCTTCTGCAGCAAAATCTCTTTTGCAGCTTATCCAATCACGTGGATTTATGCAAATTATTTAGCTTAAAGCAGCTCATCAGACAAGAGACTAGCTACAGAGTACAGAACTAGCTCAGAAACTGATGACATTGCTTGTTTAAAGAAAAAAAAAAAAAAAAAAATGACAACAAAACCAGAATGTTTAAGGACAAATGGTTTTACAGATTAATCGGCACTGATAACTGATTTCTGGAACTATCGGTTATCGGCCAAAATCCACACCGATAGTTTTTCCCGGTTGTGTCTGTTGCGGGAGCCGCTGAGAAGGGTCTGCTGTCATTATACAGTACGAGAGCGGCCTCTAGAGGCGAAATAAAACCCAATCACTGACCAATTTTGTTGTGTTATTTGAAGTGTTTTTTGATTCATTTTGGACGTCTCTATTTTTACTTGTCATTTGGAGTGTCCCTTTTCGGTTCAGTTTGAATGTATATCATTTATTTACTTTAATATTTATTAATAGTTAATGTATATTAATTTTTATATATTTATTTCATTTAAAAACAGTACAGTACATTTTCATGGTACGGTCATTACTGTTTATTTTTGTAATAAATTTCAGCAATATTTTACTTTGAGTGTTATGTCTTCATTCAGTATTAATTTTAAAAACTATCGGTTGATTAATCTGTTATCGGCAGGTACCGCCCAAGGTAGTTATCAGTATCTGTAAAATCCACGGTCGACTTCTACTATGGGTTTATTCTCACTGCGTCAATTTTAAAATAGATGTGTCACGACATTACAAATACTTGATGACCAAGAACAGAAACAAATGTTTTTATATTTTAGACTTGATGCACAGTGGTTTTGATGTTATAATATACTTAAAGTATACTATATTTTACAAAAATGCTGTCGCGATTAGCTGCACTGGCTTTCATTTTCAAGTCTTCATGTGCTCAGGTTTTATGCACAGTTAAGAAAGTAACCTGCTGCTCCATTTAGACCCAAGTGCCTATAATTACACAACCAATATGCAGTGTCTAGTGTTTTTATTTTTTATTTATTTTTTTGTTCTGATGAGAAACGATAGTATCTATAAGTAGAATATAATAGAAAAAAATTTTAATAATCATACACAGTACAATGCAATTCTGGTGTGACAACCTCAGCGGTGCTTGTTGTGCAATAAACTTAGATAAATACAATAAAATAAGTACCATAAAAATATTGTAAACAATAAGGAAAATAGAAGAGGAAAAAGCAAAAAAACAAAAACACACACACATACCTATACACATGCATGCATACGGTCACATACACTGTTATTTTGTAATCCAGTAGTGTGTTGATATCATAAAGCCTGATAAAAAGCAATTATTGTGATATCTTGTTATATATCCTCTCTCATAGTCACAGACAAACACTGGATCTCCCGGCCAACGATCTTCCAGCAGGCTTTGTGAAGACCATCACACACACAGGCTGTTGGAGTGGGTACAGTCGCTCGGAGTGTGTGGTTTCTGGCGTGTGTGTGCTGCTGGCTGCAGCTAATGTTCCAGGCCATTAATTTGCCTGCTTTCAGTCATCCGCTTAAACAGGCTTTTACTACCCATCATTCATCACACACAGACCCTGTAACCCTCTCCACTCACATCAATTATACATCCCATTACTGACGGACAGAGGGAGGAAGAACTGGGGAGAGAGAGAGAGAGAGAGAGAGAGAGAGAGAGAGAGAGAGAGAGAGAGAGAGATGAAGAGAGACAGGAAAATAGGACAAGTGCAGGAACAGAAGAAATGACAGAAGGAACAGAAGAAAAGGAGAAGAAGATCTGTCCATTTGCAGACACTGCAATTTCCTCAGATATCCTGTCAAGTTAGCTTGTTTTTATCCAGCCAGAAAGCAGTTAGCAGTTTGCGAACCTTTATTACTGTAACATTGCCCCTTACAGTCAGATTAGCTGATATGATAGCAGTGAAGATTAACATTCACTATAAAAACATAAAAATCCTCTCAGAAAAGCTGTTGAAAAAGCTTAAATTAGCCAGTCAAACACAGTTATAAACATTCAAAAAATATGACCTAAAGATTGCCCATAAAATCCTGTCAGGTTAGCTGATGTTAGCTAGCTGGCTAGCATTAGGAGTGAAGCTTACGAGTAAATAAGAATGTCTTAAGCATCCCTTCAGAAATCCTGTCGATTAGCTGATGTTAGCTAGCATTAGAAACGCTTATTATTAGCATCCATTAGCATTATTAAGACTTAAAAGTCCTCTCAGAAATGCTGTCGAAATAGCTTAAGTAAGCCAGCAAGGTAGTGTTAACAATAAGGAGCATGAAAATTCAAAGATATGACTTAAAGTTTTGCCATAAAATCCTGTCGAGTTAGCTGATGTTAGCTAGCAAGATTTAGCAAAATGAAGATGAACAACATTCAGTATGAAAACTTAAAAAATCCTCTCTGAAATCGTACTGAAATAGGTTAAGGTAGCCAGCTAGCATGAATTTTATAATAAAGAGTTTGAACATTCAAAAATAAGACTTGTCCCTAAAATCCTCTCAGGTTAGCTCAAGTTAGCTTGCCGGTTATTGTTAGCAGTTAAGATTATGAATATCTATAAATAAGTCCTAGGTATCCCTTCAGAAACCTGTCAGGTTAGCAGTTGTTAGCTATATTATCAATAAAGTTTATGACCATTTATGAGCATAACATAAAAATTGTCAAAAGAAATCCTGTCAGGTTAGCTCGTTAGCCAGTTGACTAGCATTAATGGTAAAGATCAGCGAAATCATCCTCTCTCTTTTGTTAGCAAGCTGGCTAACACAATCTGTGAAAATTTCACATACTTTTAGCCCAAAAAGTATTCAAGAAACATTTTCTGCACTCAGAGATGCTACCTGAGTCTTCTGCAGTTTGGAATTTAATGATAGATAGAACGATGCTCAGAGAGAAAATGCCATTACAGCATGGAGACAATTGAGGAGCAAAAGATTGGGTTTTAAAATGTTTGTTCCTGTGGAGGTTCCTGTGTTCCTGTATTTTGTTATGGATCACTGTAACCTGTCATTGTTAGTGGCTGATTTAAGATGTTAATACTATACAAAAATAATAGTTTATAGCATTTAGTGCAGAGCACACCATTTCAGAAGCAACTATGCACATATTGGATGGCAGATGACTTCCTTCGTACAAAACCTCCACACAGTATTGAGTCCAAGATACACCCACATTCTCAGAGACAACCTCCAAGGCACACCTACTGAGCTTCTCTAATTTCAATAGCTTGAGAGCTTGAGAGAGAGAGTGAGAGAGAGAGAGTGGATGGTATATGGAAGTATAGAAACAAGGTGAAATTTGTTCAAGCAAAGCCCTATTCAGATTGGATTACTTTTACATGGGGAGGTGGGGTAATTCTCCCTTCAGTCTCCTCTTCAGGAGGTGAAATGCTGCTCAGTTGGGTTAAGGTTTGGTGATTGACTTGGCCAGTCTAAAACCTTCCACTTTTTTGAAGTCCTTTGTTGAGTTGGCAGTGTGTTTTGGATCATTGCCTTGCTGCATGATAAAGTTCCTCCTGATTAATTTGGATGCATTTCTCTGTAAATTGGCAGACAAAATGTTCCTGTAAAATTCAGAATTCGTTCTGCTGCTACCATCATCAATAAAGATTAGTGAGCCTGTTCCAGAAGCAGCCATGCAAGCCCAAGCCATGACACTACCTCCACCATGTTTCACAGATGAGCTTGTATGTTTTGGCTCATGAGCAGATCCTTTCTTTCTCCACACTGTGATTATAGGAGAAGAGTCCGAGCTGTTACCTTGGCAAAGGAAGGTAGCACAAATTATTGACCTAAAAGGGTGCCAATAATTGTGGCACACATATATACATTTTGGATAAACCCGTGTTGTGTTTGCAATTGTTTGATATCGATGAGAGCAGAGCATTTCTGTGAATTTTTTGAACAAAAGATCAAAAGGTTAAACAATACAGCCTTCTTTGCTCATATTTACCAAGGGGGTGCCAATATTATTGGAGGGCACTGTATATAAGATAAGGAGAAAAAACAATGCTGAATGAAAGAGAGTCCAAGAGATAGATAGAGAAGGAACAAGAGGAGAGGGAAAGAAAATGAAACAGTGAGAATAACAGATAATGAGTTAATATGGGGATGAGAGATCAAAGAAAAGAGAGTGGAAGATGCAGAGTGAAAGAGAGAGGACTGTTTATGCAAAGACGCAGACGGAGAGAAGCAGGGAAGGAACCGTTGATATGGAAATGCATTCACATTGCCATGGTGACCGGGAGAGCCTGCCACCGACACTGTGTGTGTGTGTGTGTGTGTGTGTGTGGGTCTGTACTCCATATTCCAATCCATAACACTATATAGTAGATGAGCTTGGGTATAGGTTTGTGTGTTGGAATGGGGATGGGGGGTGTGGTGGGAGGGGAGGGGTGGTCAGGGGTCGCGCATGTCCCACCTGGGGTCAATCAAAATCCATACAAGCTCAGTTTGTTTACATAATTGCCAAACACTTGCTTAGTCAGTTGTTTCTGTTAATGATGCATGCCACTAAAGATTCAAGGTATACTTGTACTTTTGTGTGTCTGTGCGGGTGTGTGTGTGTGCGTGCGTGTTTATTTACCCTCCAGGCTATGAGTTCTGTGAATATCAATGAGCAGAACTCATTTGAATAGTGTGGAAGGTATGCATGAGAGAAGGAACAGGACAGAGAGAGAGAGAGAGAGAGAGAGAGAGAGAGACAGAAAGACAGACAGAAAGAGTTAGAGAGGTTTTAAACTGCCTTTAATGGGACAATTGCTAATAAAACATCTGCAAATATAACAGCACCACCCTATAAACTTATTACATGCCATGTTGTGAAGGAAAAAGAGAGAGAGCGAGAGGAAAAAAAAAGTAATAACAAAGGACAAAGGAAGGATTTTTGCCTTGCTGAGTATTTTGTCCCGAAGGCCGAATCTCATCCAAATAGAAAAAAAAACAAAAACAAAACATTGGTCAACACTGGAAAAAAGAAGTGAAAGGACCAAAAAGCACAATGTTAGGAATTAGATGGACTTGGTGTCCCTATGCACGATCCTCTACTGGAGGTCAGCAGTTCATTTATCAATTGGAGGCTTGTACAGGGCCTCTGGGGAACGAGTCAGTCGGTGCCAAGACCACCTGGTTAATGAACCTCCAGCCAAATGATATGCCTGGCGCACCTTCACACAGACCGTATACACGCTGTTCTCTCCTACTGACCCCATATACCAATGTTGTGCTGTGGCAAAGGACAAAACGCACCTGTCGTCCTCATTCCACTTCCTCATAGCAGCAGCAAGAGTCATAGTAGGAAAATCGTACACTTGTTTACTCGTTCACTATTCACCATACACACTGTTATACACAGCGCACTGAATTCGAACTCTGGACAACACTTCGTCATGACCTTCCGATATCTCTACACGATTCTTAATGATCGATCGAAACCTCTATTCTCCCTCCTGATTCGTTGACTATTTAATATGTATATTTAAGAAATTCATCCATTACTGAAGGCAGAGTGTTGTAGCTCTATTCTCCTAGCAGCTGTTTGTGAATGCATTTTGAATGACTGATTTACTGCAACAGCAGAACTCCTGAGAAAAAAAACCTAAATGCTATTTAGTATAAAGCTTTATTCATATTATGGTGCCAAAAGCGCAGTGTGTCCTTCCAAAGTTAAAAGCAAAGGAGCAATATCAATACATGTTAGAGGTAGCGGCTCTTCATAATCATAAGCACCTTGTGGGTGAAAACTTGATAAACGCCCTCTAGTTGTCCTTCGTTAGTACCTTCCTTAGTACCTGTTGGTTTAACATTCAGGGCATAATACAGTGGATATAAAAAAAGTCTACAAACCAGTGTTAAAATGGCAGGTTTTTGTGCCGTTAAAAAAAATGAAAACAAGATAAATCATGTATTTTCTTAACCTCAATGTGAAATTATAAGCCACACAATGTAGGCTTATATCAAGGTGGAGGGAATCATTGATAGCTACAAATACCAGTCAATTTTAGTGCAAAATATTCAGGCGCCTGCTAGTCTAACCTAAATATTTCACAAAAGCCTGCCATTTTAACAGGGGTGTGTAGACTTTTTATATCCTTTGTATAAAACATTTGAACTTGAGCTTTCGAATGTTATTTCTCCCCTTTTACTTATGTACACTCGCTGTGCTTCAGGTGATACTACTACATACCACAGACCACTATATAATCAACTATACGAACACCCCTTTTATCCTCCATCACCCAGAGCTGCCATCTCAGAGCTCACAAGAGGCCCAGGCATGCAAAGGACTTACACAACGATTTAAAAAACATTTTTATAAATGGCTCCTCCAACAACCAGGAACCAGCTGGCGTGTCAGACATCCTCAGGAGTCAAACACCTCCTACATGACACACTCAAATGCTATTGTCTCGGACGCAAAGGCACATTTATATCCGTTTCTTCAACCATTCATGCTAAAAGAAGCTGCTCTCAAGATCGGAAAATGGAGCAGTGCCATTAGACGCCAGGTGATGCATTACAGATTGGCCTCAAAACATTTTCTTTCCCGTTTCTATACATTGCCAATGATTTTCTTCTGGAGTGCTGTGACTAACTTTAAACTTCTTTTATCAGGGAGAACATCTTTGACCCTTTTACCATAAGTCTCATCCGAGAAACCATTAACATTTTACACACACACACACACACACACACACACACACACACACACACACACACACACACACACATATACATACAGTGTGCTTCCTACGCACAGGTTATACATCAAGTTCCCAAAGTATATCAGTCACTCAGAGATATTCTGTCAAATCTATAAAATATTTCGTAAAACGGTTACGAATTTTGCGGTCAGGGGAGGGACAGAGCATCAGTAAAGCAACAAAAACAAGGATGAGGAAGAACAACGCAGCCAACTAGAGGTCGACCGATTGATCGGTTTTGCCGAACTGATTGCTGGAACTATCAGTTATCGGCAAAAATCCACACCAATCGTTTTTTCCCGGTTGCGTTTGTTGCAGGAGCGGCTGAGAAGTGTCCGCTGCAATTATGCAGTACGAGAGCGGCCTCTAGAGGCCAAAACTATCACTGACCAATTTTGTTGTGTTATTTGAAGTGCTTTTTGATTCATTTTGGACGTCTCTATTTTTATTTGTTATTTGGAGTGTTAACTTTTTGGTTCAGTTTGGATATATATCTTTTATTTATTAATAGCTAATATATATATATATATATAAATATTTATTTCATTTAAAAAAAAGTATAGTACATTTTCATGGTACAGTCAGTACTGTTTATTTTTGTAATAAAGTTCAGCAAAATTTTACTTTGAGTGTTATGTTTTCATTATGGGTTCAAAAAAGGCTACTGGATGTATTGGTTATAAAGCATGAACTCACCTCGCTCAGGTAGATGAAGAAGCTGCACATGGATCCGTCCACGCCGTAATTTGCATAGCACGCATCTGAACGCCACATGTCCTTCATCCACTGAGGACGAGAAGAAGCAGAAAAGAGAGTCAGCCTGGAGCTGTAGTTTTTTTTTTTTTGTGACTCGGAGATTAAATCACCGAAACAAATAATGCTTCTAACAGCTATTAATTAAAAACATGTTTTAATCAAGCACAAGCCCATCAACAAACCTTTAAAATTAGCACATTACGTGCCTACATCAAACTGTCAACACTTATCTTTATATTTCTGTTTTTTTTAAAAATTTTTTTATTATAGTTATTAACTCAATGACACTTTATGACCTGGACTCTTTAATTAATTTAACAGCTACCTTACTTATTGACTTGCAGATAGGTGTGTCTTGTTAGTAGTTGGCGTCTAATGGCATGTGTTATGTCTGTAATTGTCTGCTGCTGGGACAAAACAAACAATTTCCCTTCAGAAATCAAAAACATTCTGTCTGTCTGTCTATCACACCCAGTACATCAGCTTTTTATTTTATTTGTATAGCGCTTTTAACAATGGACACTGTCCCAAAGCAGCATTACAGAAATATATAAATCCAGGATAAAGATTTTAAATGTATGAATTTATCCCTTGTACATGCCCTTGTGGGTCCTGTACGCCACATGATGAAGCAGTTACCATGGTGTTTTTCACATTCGTTGTAGGTTTGAACTATGAAACAGTCATATCTAGCTCGCATGATAACCAGCTAATGTACAAAAACACTATTAATTTGGAGTAGAGACCAGAAATTTTTTGTAATATTTTGTACTGTAATGCTGTTAGGCTTACACACGTTCACTGGCATTTTTGTACAATATAAAAATGATACAATATATTCAATACTAGTAGGAAAATATAAATACCAAAATTACAAATGTACATAAATTAGGTGTGAAATCAGGCGTTACATGTGATTCGGTTATGCGGACGTTCTACATAATCCAAGTTGTTATTTAACAAAGAAAAACGTATAAACATTGATAGTTTTCTGTAATGAGACGCTTACTGAACATTTCTAGAAGGAGTCTCCAGTGTCAGCGCTTTGTAACTGGCAAACTGGGAAAGACTTCAAGACAGAAGGGTTTACACTTTCTGGTTTTTCAGTAACATGACAAGCTGCGTTTATTAAAAAAAAAAAAAAATTTATTTTTTGTCTAATTAACTTTAAGAAAGGTTAGTAAAGAGAGGCTGCCGAGAGAACGACCGTTTATAGCTGCTATAACGTAAGTGATAACAGGAACCGATTTGTTTTGCGGATGTTCCACAAGATTAAACGTAACTATAAATGAAATTCGTTCATTCATTAATAAATTAAAAAATGCTATTTTATAAGAACAATCACTTCAAGACATGCTGTTATAGGCGCTACCATTAAGCCCACTTCACACTGGAACGCATCAAACCCTCCCGTCACTGATAGTTTTTCTATAACAGCACACCTCCTTTGTGTTTAATTCCTTACATGGTTCACCAGTCATTTCTTAAATAAAAACAAAAAGCCCTTCTGAACTCGTTTTAAATATTTAATGTGCTGAAGTACAAGCGATCCTACTTCGACCTCGACATTTCTCATCCTAATACGGTTCCTTTCTGATAATACGTGCGCAGTGAAGGACATATTGATTGGAGTCGGCACGGCTCAGATCACTCTTATTGATTATACACCTCAGATGAAGATGATGGGGGGGAATGAAGATTTGCTGACCCCGGTGGCTCAGCGTAACCCAAGTAGCGACGGACAGAAATAAACCACTCAATCTGAAACTATACTCCTTTCTGGAACTCTCTCGAGGTTAAAATATGCAATGCCATAATGCCAGTGTCAGGAATATATAGTATAATTTACCTGAATTTTTTCAGGTTCTTCTACTAAATAGGACGAAACATGTACAAATGGTATGAGGTAATTTGTAAAGAAAAAAAAAGAAAGAAAACTATTCTTACACATTTTAAGTAGATGATTAACCAAAGGGCTGGAATTTCAAGTTGATGTCAGTGATACACTTGAGAAAAGGGCTGATTCTTGTAAATGATGATATCACTGAGATAAAGGATAGACATCGAGCCACATTTAGTAAGACAGGGGAGTGTTTCCCAACCAATATCCCGGATTACCGCACACATTCATGTTTTCTCTGCTTTAATCGCACTCATATTGATTCAGGAACGGCTTGATAATTAGCTGGGTAGTTGCGTGTAGACCAGGGGTGCATTTTGTTTTATGGTAAAACCAAAAGTCCACAAGTTAATCAAGCCCGAGTCAACTTCCAGTTAAAAACTTTTCAGCATCTTGAGAAAAAAAATAAATTAAAAAATTAAAGGGATAGTTCACCCAAAAATGAAAATTCTGTCATCATTAACTCACCCTCATGTCGTTCCAAACCTGTGTGCATTTCTTTCTTCTGCAGAACACATAAGACGATATTTTGAAGAAATAGTTTTTGGTGCCCATTGACTTCCATTGTATGGACGACAAAAAAAAAAAAAAAAAAAAGACAGACATTTCATAAAATATCTTCTTTTGTGTTTCGCAGAAGAAAGTCAGTCATAGAGTTTTGGAACAATATGAGGGTGAGTAAATGATGGTTTAGTGGTAGCAGGTCACTTGTGAAAACCTCTCACTGGTTTGAACAAGTGATACCGCATTTGTCAAGCCGGTTTACCGTGAATAAAACACTTGGAGGCATGCTGCCACGGGAAAATAATCAATGACTGGGTTACGTGATGAAGAGTTACTTTGACCATCTTTACAATGATTTGACGTTTACTTTTTGATAATTTTTTATTTTTATTTTTGTCTGTTTATTGGTACATTTAATGTTGTAGAAGTGTAGATCTGAGAAACAAGTTAGTTAGTTAGTCCTTATGTTACAGCAGCTCACCAGCATCTCCTTTCTCTTTCTCATGAAGTTAATAAGAAGTTACTGTGGAACTGGAAAGCGTAATGTCCGCTGAAAAACGTACTGAACATACAAAGCACTGACACTGGAGACTCCTTCCTATAAATGTTAAATAAACATCTTATCACCTTATCAATGCATACATATTTTAATACTTTTTGCACAACAATTAAAGGTAGGTGTTTTTTGTTTTTGTTTCTACCATAGATAGAGTAAGCAACAGTACTGCAAAAGCATGTATAAAATGTTCATTTCTCAACACACCAACACACTATTCTACAACCACTAAGGGTTTCATTCTTCTTTTAAGTCTAAGTCGCGACGGTAATTATGAAGCAGGGATAAATCTGAACTCCGTTTTCAATTAAATTTCAATCACCTAAAGCCAATCATTACTGCTATTAACCATGAAGCGAATTTAAATTTCTCATTACGAGATGAATGTGGTTGAGAGAAACGAGCTGCGCTGACTTTCCTGTATCATACCAAGGCTTGGAATTTCTCACCAAAGCGTCCATGGCTAAGATCGTTTAATTGAAAAGTCTGGGTCTTGATCGTGAATGAATACAGAGGCTGGGAACAAAGAGATGAATGGATGGAAGACGGAACAGACGTAAACTCTTGGAATTTTTTTTGGCTTCTGTGGTACCAGAATGCTATTGCAAACTACTCGCGTAAGAACTTGGTTTGTGTCGTTCTCCGTGTGTGGATGGATCTACTGTAACTAGGAATTGGCCATAAATAGTAATGACACCAAGAGTGCATTAACTGTTTACTACTGTATATACTATGCAGATTGGAAGGCAGCCCAAGTATTCATGAGACTGAGGACAGAATAATCTCTTGCACTTCCTCAATACTACAGCAGCATTAGAAGAATAAAAGTTTATCGCACACATCAAAGTGACTGTCAGTTGAGTAGTAAAAGCTTACCGGCTGTGAAATGGTAACCAAGATGAATAGCTGTAAGGAATAAAACACTTGGGGGGGTCATGCAATTCTAAGAAAATAATCAACAGTGGAGTAATGTGATGCGGCCTGATGCAAAATGGAGTTACTATTACATCCTACCAGTTGATTATTTTCCTATAAACGGTCTCGAAGTGTTTTATAATCCTCTTATACAACAGAACCTCGTCAATGATTTTGCGTTTATTCATTTAGAGTTACATTTAAATTGTTGTGAAATGTCCACAAAGGTTAGTTCCTGTTACCACTTACAGTCCCCTCCGAAATGATTTCCTTCTTTTTTTCAGGAAATTCCGGAGTTTTTTAATGATACATATTTTTTTTCTGCGGCTTTATTCAAAATTTGCAATGCAATTTGCTGAGTTTTGGCCCAAATCTGCAGAAAATCTGCGGTAATTTAAAAAAAAAATTGAGAGCTCCTCTAAATATTGCTCGTTTACCTGATTCTGTGTTAATTCCTGCGATCTCAAAATCCTGGACTGACTGCAAATTGTCGTACTGGCTATGCCCAATGTTTGTGCAATGCAGCCGATAGACTTTCCTGCTTTTCTCAGCTTCGAAATGGCTTGCTTTTCTCCCATAGACATCTCTCTGATCTTCATCTTGGCTTATCCTTTTTTGACAACAAATCAAGCAGTCTTCACAGGTGAAACTGAAGGCTAAAACCAAGAGTAGATGTCCAGGGCTATTTATTGTTTAAACAATCAATCTGACAGGACGCACCCGGGTAACAAGACGCACTTCTCGGTCACGTGCTCCAATATTTTCGTTCGAAATAAAAGCTGCAATTCTAAACTCTCGTCTCATTTTTATCTTTTTGATCTCAAACCCAAATGTCTTCGGTCTACGGCAAAAGAAAGAAAAAAAAACTAAAAAATTAATCGGCCTTGCTGTTCCAATAGTTTTGGAGGGAACAGTATGTTAAAGCAGCTATAAACGGTCGTTCCTGACTGTTACAAAGTTACAAATGGCGTGTCTGCCACACAAAGTCCTTGAGTAACATGTTACTATAGAAACGATAACATATTAGAATGGGCGCATTATTATAAGCCTTATAACCAGAACTACTGTCTAAACCGTGCTGTAATAGAAAAATTAATCAGCACCTTCTGACCAATCATGATTGAGCATTCAGTGCTATGGTATAAATAATAAGTGCTTTTGGAAGCTATCCAAGATTGGTCTGTTTTTATGATATCACCTTGGTGTCTGAATATTTGCATGGCGATTGTTGATTAAAACAACAATGTGCATTTGATTTTTGACATGATTTCCGTGTCTCTGCTGAGAGCGCCGGGGAAAAGACATGGAAGCAGATGGTGTGTGTAATAGCATAGGTGTTGAGAGGCTGGTTACTGTGTGCAACTGTATGTGTTGGTGACCAGATACCAAAACAAGGGTATATTTATCACTAGCTTCTGGGTGTGCAATGTGATATCAGTTCCCCACGGATGGTGTGTGTATGCCATTGTGGTGCACTCGCACATCATCCATCACTTGTCCAATCGAAACTGGTCCATACTGTGGCGACACATTCGATATTTAAACTGATCAACGTTTCCCCAAATTAATAGTCATTTAAAATAATCACTGTCATTTCAGCTAACAATGGTAACATCTGATTCTTGATCAAGTAAATCTGATTATCACTAATCAATATGAGATCAGTGTGACTAAATACTGTGTGTGTGTGTGTGTGTGTGTGTGTGTATGTGTTCACCTTCAGTTTGCCCTCACAGTGCGGGAAGCCGTCAAGAGGTGGCAGCTCACACTTTTCCTGTGCTCCAGTAAGCAAGTCTAGCAAGAGAAAGGAAAAGAGAAAAGGTCAATGGTGTTATCTTTATAATCGTTACTGTCATCGTCGTCATTGTTGCAAGAGAAACTCAGATTACTTTAATCAAACAACGATCAAACAATGGGTATTATCTATTTTATTTTAATATTTTACTTCACAAAAAGGCAAACATGTCCATGTTAGTAGAAGCACTGCATGTACTACTACTTCTACTAATAATAATAACAACAATAAAGAGCTGCAAATAAGGGTCCAGGCACTTGCTGGTCCCTCCCCTGAGCAATGAAGGAAGATCAGAAGCCATTGGAGCCACCTGTTCCCTACAGATATGTACTAAATTTGATAGTAAAACGTAAAGCCGTTGCTGAGATATAGCCACACTTCCTGTTTTCAACAGCCGTGCCAAGCTGCAAATGAACACAAAGCTTGTTTGTTAACATCAGGTCACGTTGCTAAGCAGATATGCCACGTTTGGTCTTAATACATAAGTGTTGATGAGAAATGCCCCCACTTTCTGCTTGGTGACTATGCCATCAAAGTCGTTTGTGTGTTATTAGACCAACTGTCCTACATAACAATCCAAGGAAACAGGTTTAGCTGTGGTTGGTCTTGCAGTTTTGTGATCAAATTTCATGATGATTAGACAAATTATGTAAGAGAAGAAGCGAAGAAAAAAAAAAAACAACAACAAATGTTAAAAATCAAAATGGCTGACTTCCTGTTTGGTAAATCACAATCTAGTTACATTAAAAAAAAAAAAAACAAACAAACAAAAAAAAAAAACCCTGTACCTTCCAGGAAATCACAAAACAAATAAAAAAAATAAAAAAAATCAAGATTTGATGTTGAGTGGTTCAAAAATTATGAGCAATTTGACTAATTTGTAAATTATAGTGCCCCCCCCCCAGAGGTGAATTATGACACTCATGTATAAAGTTTGGTTTTTTTGGTGATTATCGGGGTCCAAGCACTACATAACCCATGCTTTTTTTTTGCCACCTACTAAGCATGTAAAAGTTACATCTACTAGGAAAAAATGACAATTGTAAAAAGTATATGGTTGAATTTACTCACTAAAAATACATACAAAATTAGATCCAAACGTTTTGGGTGAAGAATCTTTTTAATTCTTTCTCTTGAAAGATAAAATTTAGAACATAAGGTGCAATTACAAAATGCTTGAAATTTACAACAGTTTTTCCTACTTCGAATGTGACGAAATATAAATATACTATTAGAGAAGCCTAGTGTCTTTTTTGCTGTGTAGGCCCGTTTCAATTCATGAATGCACATACCACAGTCCCATTATCGCATGTTGTTGACATATGGCAATGATTACATTTTACCATTTAACAGAACACTCAAAATATTTAAACTTGTTTAAGCTTAAGTTAATCAAATTTTGAGAGACATCCGATGATGACCTTCACCATGCCATGTGATTGCAGAAAAAGAAGTGCAAACACCACTTCCTTTTTGTTACATCAAAGTTAAAGCCCCCCTTTTTCCAGATACATTGGAAAATAGTAGTTTTGTATTATTGCCTATTAAAAAATTGGAAATAAATTAATTGTTGCCATATGGCAATACCATGCAGTAAAGGGCTAAGAAAGACAGGTTCTGGCTAACTTCAAATGATCTGCTTTATATGCATAGTAAAATCGAATGAGTTGAAATCACTAGAGTTAGAGTCACAAAACATTTCGTGTTTCATGACCATCATCAGGTTGCCAAATATTGTGACAGTTACTAGCCAATGGTAAAGGTAGTGGTATAAGTTTCTTGAGCCCCCCCCAACTAACAGTTGGACCAAAACATACAGTGTTGTGCTATATCACTGCCATCAGGACACTGTGGCAGCCTTGACCTTAAAAATATATTGATATTTATAAATATCACTAAGAAGAAAACAAGTTGCCAAGAAATGATCCATTGGAATGGTAGGAGGAAAGGTCCAGCTTATGTAAGACCAAGGGTCTGGAACCGTCAAAGGTCCCCTGAGTGTTCACTGGAATGTGTGACGTCCTGGCAAGAAGGCAACGTCCAGTTACTGAGGTGTAAACAGGAAATGTGACATGTAGCAGAACAGCAGCTGCTTTAAAAAAAAAAAATTATTGAGCTATATTTAATCATTGCAAACCGAGAATCTGGGGGATGGGATTAAAAAAAGAAAGGTATGTCTGATTTAATAACATTAGATGGTTGAAACATCACATTATCAATTGACTATCTTAACAGAAGGGCTGCAACGCTAGCAGTATGTCATAACAAAAACATTTAAATATATGCTAGGTGCAACAAGGGTAAGACTGGATTATACAAAGTGACATGATGCAAATGATGTGACTCTGAGGCGCCCGCGAAGAAACATGCAGAAAAAGCGAAAGCCAATTGCTACATCTAAAGCTACGAAAATAGAACACTCCTGTCAGCCAGACAAAGGAGACCGAGTGTCTCGGAACAGTTTGATGCAAATAAGCTAGAATCGAACACATTGAAAACAAACACTTACTAAGTAAAGAGAACATTGCTCGTATTCTTTATACATGTTTAGAAAAGCATCCATATGTAACAGAGACCTGATTGGGCCTCCTGGGAGCCAATTAGCTACTAATATAGGAAAGAAGGTCATGAACTACAGCAGAAACTATAGCATCTTCAAGATAAAACATTTTAAACATAAAACCCAGCATGAGGAGTTCAATGATAACAACAAACAACACTTCAGCAAATTCTGGGTAGGTCTACGCTGAGTGAGTGAAAACAACAGCCTTTAGCCAGTATGTTGTTCTTGACGATCATCCACGATTAAATACCAAGTAGGTTCCTCATTCAGGTATCGGTATGGATGAGCACCATAGATAAGTACATATACTTCACCCTGAAGAAAAAAAAAATGGTATTGACGCATCGCTACTCTACATTGTAGTCTGTTTGGTCTTAAAGGGGGAAGAATCACACAGTCATAAAGTCTTGTGATCAACAGTCCAACCCAGTGGCCGCCAGGAAGCAGAGTTCATCAGATACAAACACAATGACATCAGTATTCAGGATTTATTTTTTCCAGCTTGTTTATTTTTTCATAATGGCTTTGATGATAAATATCTCAAATATCAGTTCGGGCAGCGTTCAGGGAGCATCTGCCGCCACATTTGACCGTTCCCTTTAAGCATGTGCCACATTTCATGATTTCTAGCTGGATTATAGTCAGGAGTCCATGCTGTTTGTTTTTTGTCAGTTGGGAGTCAATGAAAAGTGGCACAGAGTAGTTCGGAGAGTCTCGCTTCTTGATTGAGCATCAGGCCAGTCGGAGTATGTTTGAATTTTTTCCAATCATACCCTAGAAATGGCTTGAATCTCTATTCTGTCAAGAGCCAAGCAAAGCTCAGAGCATGGAAAAAGGTATATTGACCAAAATGATGCTAGTGTAATCTTAGTGTGTGCTAACAGCTATTGTATTAACCCCTTCTTTCCGCTGCAGTCCGTACTGACCATGTGACCCACCCGACACCACGCCCACATGCCATTAATAATTTTGGTTTTGTGCATCAGCATACACAGAAGCAGAATCAACAAAAGCTACTGACTGTGACCTCCATTTGTTTGACTAGTGCTGTTTTCTAGTAACAGGAAGTTGGGTGATGTGTTAGCAACCCTTATTTGGACAGATGAAAACCAAATGTTTGTACTGATTTAATCAACGCAAATCAACATAAAACCTCACAGCCACCCTGATCAAGATGAAATGCTTTAAGAAAAGATGTCGCTCCTTTACTAAAAAGATCCTGATTCATGAAATGTAAGCTTCCGATTCACAACAGCAAGGACGTACTCTTGTTACACACTTCATTCGTCCAATATGACTTGGAACCCAGCAGAAGATGATGCTAGTGGGTTGGTGCTGTAATTGGTCCACTTTAGTTAAGATGCAGTCTATCAAGGGGTGATCAGTTTTTAAGGTTTCCATTGCTTGGAGACAGGATTTGGAGTCCGTGAAGATGATAAAGTTCTTTTGTTGAGCTATTCCGATATATTCCAGGGCTAGTAGTAGGGCACGTGCTTCAGCTGTGAAGGTTGAACATTGTTTTGGAATGCGAGTTCCATAACGTTGTTGTCCGGTCACCATTGCTGCAGTTACACCATTTTCCACCTTCGAGCCGTCTGTGAATATAGGTATATGAGAAGGGAAAAGATTTCTGATGTCTAAATATTGCTGTTTGTATATATATGGGGCTCAGACCAGTTGTTTTGGTCCACACCACAGTGTGATGCTGTGTTGTCACATGCCTGAAGAATCACACAGGGTTCAATTCAAATAGACTAAGTGCTGCATATGTGAAAGCAGCCTTAGAGTAAAAGCCTATAGCAAGCCATTAAGAATCCAGCAGACTAAAACGCACACATACACACTTTTCCATCAGCACAGGGCCAGTGTTGGATCAAAGAGCAACACAGCATATTTAAGAACCTGGCCACACTTCTGCTGGGGTCAGAGCTGAAACATTATGTACAAGAAAATTTTAAGAGTTTTAGGGTTAGGGTTAGGGTTAATTCAGGGTGGGATTCTACAATCCCAAATGGGATTCTACAATCCTAATTTCAAAAAAGTTTGGATGGTAAATGAAATGCAAATAAAGACAAGCTATTTCATGTTTTACCTAATCAACTTCATTGTTTTTTGAAGACATATGTTTATTCTGAAATTGATGCCTGTAACACCTTCCAAAAAAGTTGGGATGGGGCAATTCAGGACTAATGACAATGTGACAAGTTGAAATAACAGTGTGATCTT